>CM053791.1:721846434-721913934 GCA_028749045.1 Cupressus sempervirens
TCTTCTTATACTCCCTTCTAAGCAATTCTTGATGTTTCTTTCTTGCTAGAGGTTCCTGCAAAATTCTCATTTATTTAATGGTGATTGTTGTGAGTTCAAATTTTGGAAGTTTAATCACCTCATCTAAGTTTACATCTCTATAAGGTGTATCTTCACCAATTTTAGATGTATTAGGACTAGGCGTTGATGATTGTAAGGGTATAGCTTCTATACTCGACCTATGAAGAGTTTGACTAGGAATAGGATTAGTAGAGACTAGTAGGGTAACCAATGTCTATATTACTATTTATTCCTATAGCTTTGTAGTCAAAACTGACTCTTTAGTCCTATTAGCTTCCTTCTCTTTTTTCAAAACTTAACCTTGTGTCTGTGAGATAGGTGCATGAATTACTTCCAGACCATCATGAACCTATGTCCCATTCTTCTCAACTATCAAAACTACTTGAATTGAAGCATTGTGCACTATTGTGCTAATATTTGATGTCACCATGTCCTTCACTTGATATACCACAATTGGTGTTGAAATATGTTTGTCACTATTGACACCATGTATTCCTCTTGTACCTTTTGTCTCTATAGATGTAGGGGGCACACTAGATGTGTCAATTTTATTTTCCCCCACTGATGCTTTGTCAATATCAGTTGTGCTTACTAATACATGATTAGTGCATAATTGTGCAACTAAAGTAGAATTGTGTAATATCTATTTCAAGTCTTCCTCTATCAACAGATTGATCTTTTAAACTATGTTATTAGAAACATCCTTTATCTTTATTATGTTCTACTGGCTTGCTTGATCCACATGAGGGGGACTCACACTCGACATTTGTATGTTAGGTACATTATGATCATGCTGCTACTCTTGTTTAGTTGTATCCTCTTCATCTGTTCTCTTATCAGTGCCTTCCTCGTGTCCATATTTTTTACCACCAACTTCCTTAGGTGCTTGATTTCTTAGATTATCTATTGTCAACCCATAGACAACTTTCCATATCTAGGTGCTTTGTTTGACAACCTCTTCAATGTTATTTTGCAAAATATCAAAGGATTTATATTTGGGAGAAAATATTCCCTTATATTTTTTATGGTATTTTTCATCATTGACTTATTCAAATCTAGCATTAATCTAGCTAGAGTAGTCTCCCTTATTTGTCTCTTACTTGTTAAACTATAATACCACTTTTTCTCAACTTTGTCATAGAGACTCTTGGGTAAAGAGTTGGAAATCTTAATAGGTATAGTCTTAAATGTGGCCATCATCTCATATATAACCTCTTTCACCTTATTCATTTCTAACTTTCTTAGCTTATCAAATTCAACATGTGTAAATCTCGACAAATCTGCATAAAGCTTAATATTGTCACAGAAGTTGTCTAAGTCTGATGAAGGATTGTAGCTTACCACTTGGAATTGTCTCATGCCATCTAATTTAGTCTTTTCCTCATCTAACTCAATAGAGGCTACATACTTTCTCCTCTTTGTCTTTTCTTGCCGACACTGCTCTCTTGTAGCAATAGTCCTTTTACCCTTCGCTTTATCAACTACCTTGATCTATTTAGTAGCTGCCCTTTTTCTAGCCCTGGTAATAGGTACTGCTAGCTTTTTTTGTGTTCACTTCACAAATTTCTTTGGTTTTTCTGCTACAGTCTCCTTTTCCTTTCTTTTCTTCTTTTCAAGTTTGTGTACTTCCTCGAGTTCCTCTTCTTCCTTGATACCCTCTAAATTTTCTTCTTGGTCCTCACCTTGACCTTGTGTGAGTGCCAATGGAGCTTAGGATTGTTCTTCCTCTTCTTCATCTTCATCTTCATCTTCATCTTCTTCCTCTTCTCCCCCTTTGAAAAATCCCTCTTTTAGCTTTTTGAATATTTTATTTTTCTTTCTAATCATAGAAGAAATTTTTAAGTCTCTAGTGATCTTTGACTTGGCTTCCTCATAATTTCCAAATGTGGTGGAACTCTTGTCTATGTCCTCTACCAATAGTGTTATGATGGTTGTTGATGCTTCATCCACATTGATTTCATAGTGCAATGGCCTAAGCCATTTGACCCTTGGAATGACTTCTTGAACATATGTATGATCAACATTAACTAAGAAGAAAACATCATTATAATGTTTCTCCACTAGTGACATTGGAATCCTTAGTCTTTGTTTCATAGACTTCTTGAAGTGTTCAAAGTAGCTATTCATAACTATTTCCAAATTTTCTCCAAGTTTCTCTATCAACTCTAAAATCTACATTGTTACTAGCCTTTTGTCTTCCACACTACCTTACCAAATGTGGGAAATGTGTTATGCACATAGAGAAATATTTAGACAAGTAATGAACCAAACTTGCATTGTGCACTCTTTTTTTTTCTTACAACCTCCAAGTTTTCTATTAACTGCTAAAGTTGCAACTCAAAAATGTCATAAGTATGATCCTTCTTTACTATCTTGTAACCTAAATCTATAACCATGCATGGGACACTAATCGATCTTCTAGATTGAAAGAACTTGTGAACAATCACTCTCACTACAAATGCAATTAGGGGATCTAAATTTTTGTCTATGGTCAATCTTCTTTTATTACATGCAACCCATGTATTTTTCTCAATTGTATCCTTTGCATCACTTTACATGGTCTTAGGTCTATCTAGGGTAGAATACCCTAACATTTAGTGGATGATCCTTTTTGTGATCTTGGCAGGGCCATATTCCAACCATATAGAGTGATCATGTATTATACTAAGTAGAGTCTTAATCCATTCTATTTTGAATACATCTGGAAAATCTAAAGTAGGGGTTAACCCTTTTCACTCTACAATTTTGTGCTCTTCCTTTAAGAATCCATCTATACATAGTTTTCTATATAGATCTCTAATCTTCATATCTCCAATACTACCAACCTTATAAGTGTAACAAAATCTAACATCTTATACCATCAAAACTTGTGGTGGTATCATTGATAACACACCAAAAGGTTCTCCCTTATCTGCTGTCTCAGGAATGACTTGGAAGGGTCTTTATAACAATAGCATAAGAGCTAGATGCCATTTTTAAATAACTAGGGTTTGTGATAATTTAGACAATGTAGCTCGACACATCATAAATACCTTATGAATATGATGATTGATGATGATTAGTAGTTGAATCTAGTTCAAAAACACTTGAATCTTTCTCCTTAGTTTTCCCTATGCTCTTCATTCTCTCTTTGATATTAGGTAAGTTCAAATGAGTCAAAGACAACTATATAACCATTTGATATTTGACAATAAATACTTAGTGCTTACACAACTGTAAGCATGACTACCCTAGCAATTTAAACTCACTCAGCTTACACATAATTTATACTATGTTTAGAAAACAAAACAAGCTTGGCCAATGGTATTACACTTAATATGTCATCATCAACTTAAATTTCATTCACATTCTATAGAAAATATGAAACTTTTCATGCTTGGCAACAACATGAAAACTAACAAAACTTATAGATTTCTTCTAGGTTCTAGCTAATTCTATTCATATTAATTCATGCATATATAATAATTTCAAAACTTATATCCTTTGAACTAATGTAAAATATATCACTGAAATATTAGTCCCATACATATCTTTTGATTGCCTAGTTGGGGGTGATGTGATCACTTAATCCATTAGATGAAGTGACCTCATCTAAACTTGATGTGTTGCTATCCTCCTTTTTCTTCCATGTCTTGTTCATGTACATTTTTAATTTCTCAACATCAACCTTCTCATTTCTTTAATTGAGTTCACTACTTGGTTCCTTTAACCTTGTTAGAAAATTTTTGCTAATGTGACAAGTCTTCAAACGACTAAAGCATGCAATCTGACTCAACCATCTACTATAATCACTTTTGAAATGTGTTCTAGTGAAATTCTTAGGAACATGTCCGTACTCTTGACAATAGTAACGACTGTACCTTTTTTTGTAATCTTGATTGTATTGTTTTCCATTTTCTTGTACCGTTATTGCTTTTTTAATGTCCAATAAGCATTAGATCTACATTCACTTTCTTTATGTCCATACTTCTAACAATTGTAGCAATATCCTTCAAATCTTTGTGTGCTTGAAGTCTTGGTCTTGCATTCATGTGCCTGATTTTCTTTCTTGTTGCACTTATAACATTAACCTTTGAACTTCCACTTAGGATTTTGATTTGTATTTATACTCCTACAAACATTATATGAATCACCTAACTTTCCCAATTATGACAAGTGGGTTTTTAGCTCTTACCTTTGTTCTTTCTTTGTTCACCACTTTTAGATTATTCTCCTTCCTTAGTATTGATGTATCCTAATCTAGTAGTATCATTGTTGGATCTAGGAGATCTCATGAGTTTCTCAAAGTATTTTATAGCTTCACTAAGATTGTTGAAACTTTCAAAAAATTCCTTTTCTTTTGTCAATTCATTCCTTAGTTGTTCATTATGTAACTTGAGGGTTAGTATCTCAATATCCTTTCCATTCAATTTGCGATTAAAAATTATCAATTGATTCATTGTATCCAATTGCATGTTAGCAAGTTAGGATTCTTTTGTGATCGTCAATCATGACTTTTTCTTCCTTAGCTTTCTTTTTATGTTTGGTCACCTCATATAACAATATTAATTAGACTTCTTGTTCTATTTTAAGATTTCTTACCTCTTCAGTTAGGGTTCCATTCTTTTCCATAAGATCTGCAACTGCTGCATCAAACTTACTTGAGTTTCTATTCTCAAACAATCTAGTAGTTTCAACCTCTTTGTATTGTTCATCATCTTGTTCAATAGCCATCTCTTTCCTTCTCTTCAATGAACACTTTAACTCATCTCTTCATTCAACTGATGTAGGAAATTTTTTATTTTAGTCATTTGGTTATCAACAATCTCTCCCCATTCATAGAATTTCATCTTGAAGATCTTTCCTCAAAGACATAAAGCTTTCCTTTCTTGAGAACAAGGCTTTGATACCAATTATTGGAAATAACAATGGGAAGTAAACTCTGAGAGTGGGGGGTGAATCATTAGTTCAAAAAATTAACCATAAAAGCATTCACCACACATCTATCCCATTATATATCATATAAATTGAAATAGCTAACTACATCATAACATCCATAACATGAAATAAGTGTAACACTTTACACAAGATATTTGGTTACCTAGAAATTCTCAAATGAGAAGGTAAAATTGAGGTGGGGATGAAACCCACAAATCTTCACTACTGTAGTTGTAAAGTGTAGCCAATTAAGGTTACAATAAGTTTCATCATAAACTATGATCTACCATGTGAAGGGCATACCTTATTAAAAGCTTACAAAGATTGTTAGGTCTCACACTATGAAAGGATTTCAACACCCTACTAAAAGTGTGCGTGGTTAAAGGAATTTAACTTAAAATAAAGTAGGCACCCTATTAAAGGATTTACAAAAGCTTGTTATGACTACTCTGTTGTGATATTTTCACTAATTGATGCGTTAGAATGTTTTAGAAATGATCTTTCTGTTAGAACTACTCTACTAGATATCAGATCTTCTCTTTCCAAGTATATCCTTGATCCTCCTGATTAGATATGTCTTCTTTATCCTCTAACTGCTTTGTTCTATTCTCTCTAGCTGATTCTACAATTCCTATCTCTACCATAACCTTCATAGTCACCATGAATGCTCTACCTCTACACATTCTAACTACTTTGTTCACACATATACAATTTAGGGTTTTCCCTCCTTATAATGAATTAGGTGAACTAGGGTTAGGTAGGAATCAATGATTGTGATTCATCAATTTTTCTTCTTATTAAATCCCTCAATTTGATTGGTTGCATGTAATGCATAGGGATTCACAATATATCTTTTCTTAATATCTTCTATAATTGTAAAAAAATCCTTAAGTTGGTTTAAAATTGATTTACGTAGGAGTTTGTGCCATTACAAACAACTATGTCCAAATTTTTTTACTCAGCACTTGAAAGCTCTAATGCGCAGCATCTATTGTATCCTTAATGCTATAACTCAACATCTAAATGACTCGACATCTACTATTTTACACAACATCTGAATCACTCAATGTGTATAGACTTGTTTGACACTAGAGTGACTCAACAATAATTTTTTTCTTGATATGTACTGGTGCTCAACACTAACTATATATTTTTCTAGACATGCATTATCTAAGAACTTATGCACTACATACACTACTTACTTGGCATACATTGAGTTCTGATAAGTAATGAGTTAAGTGTGTTATCACTCAGTTGTCAAAACCAAAATGAGATTAATAGGTTTTACAAAATCTTTGAGGAAATCATGATGCAATTTCAAAATTAAAGACATAGATTTATCCCAATTTTCTTTCAATACCTTCAAATGTGTAGTTCAATTTGAAGTTTAGCTAATTACTCCATCATGAGATCTGCAATTGAAAAATTTGTATCATAAACTAGTATGTTTGCATGTGCAAGATGTTTCTGCATCACAATCCATGTGAGGAAGCATCATACTTTGAATATCTGTTACTATTTCCCTAACCCTTGATTCTCCCTTAGTAGTTCATGTAACAACTGCCCCTACAAAATAAATGCCACATCAGCAATCCTCGTAATATGTGGAAAAATCAACAAGAGTCAAAGTATTTTGAATATTGACCAGTCAACATTAGTCGAATAACTATCATTAACTCTAAAAAAAATGATACATATACATATATGCTCAAGTTAAAAAGAAATTATAAATTCGTTACCAGATTACTAATACTAGATACCAGATACCCGGTGGTAAACCATGACGACCAAGTTGAAAAGAGCTCCAAAACCTGTCTTAAGAACACAAGGTGAGAATATTGTAGGAGTGCTTTTCTACCCTACCACGAAGCTATTAAGCTTCCCCAAAATCTTTCCTGACATGAAAGATACCCAGCCCGACAATGAGGTAGTCTAAACAAGTAAAACTAAGAGAGAGGTAATAGCATTTTGTGGTAAACAATATTTTTTCCTAAAACCCTTCGTAGCCACTAAAAAAAAACTCACAAAATCACATAATTAGATAAGGACCCAAGTTATAATAAATCAAATAAATTAATCATCCTTGTTTCCAATTTTCACACCACAACCTTCATATGTGTACGTGAAATATGTAAGTAACCATCATAAGCAACTCATAAAGCGGTATCATTAGATATGTCACATAAAGCCATCCCATAAATAATATGGTAAATAGGATGAAGGATAAAATGATAACACAATCAAGTATATATAGGAGAAACATTGCCTTAAAAAGTCATAACATATTATTCCTAGCATCTTCTAAAAGCTAATCAATGTGCATACAACTAGGTATTGCAAAAGACAGTTTTGCCAACCTATAACCAAGCATTTCAGCCAAATTGGGAAACATTCTATGACCAAACATTGTTGTAGAGATTTAGTTATATATTTAGTTATAACCAAATTTAGCACATATGCTTCTTCCGGTATGTGCATATATATATCCAAGGCTGTTGAAAAATCAATACATAGGTACCATGTTTATCAAATCTCCTTGTGCGGATTTCCTAATCCAGAGCTACTAGGTAGAAGATTTGTTTAAACTTCATTTTTGTTGATCAAAGAAGAAGGCAAGGAACACTTATACAGTCTAACAAAGAGAGCCTTTAGAATGTGTTCTTCTAATCTTGAATGCTAGATGAATCCCCAACATTTGTAAAAATCTTTCACATACTGTCAACAAGCCACAGTCTATAAATATTTCAATGCACATTATTGGAAACCTAAAGACTATGTTTGAGAAAATAAATGTGTTGACATATCCACATGGAATGAAGTTGGCTTTCTTAATTACACTTAACATTGCTACATATATTGGAAAAACCCTATATTCTTACTATAGATGAAAAGAGGTAAGACCCAAGGGTACAGACATAGTAATCTTGACGAATAAATAGAACTTAATCTTACAAATTCTTCTAAAAATACTAAAGGAAAACCACACCATCCATCACCAAGACTATGCAGACAATATAATAATATTGAAAATGGTAGCAGAATGATAAGAGCATACGCTTTGAAGTAAAGATGACACCTACCTCTGTTTTGTGGCAAGTAACCTTTAAAAGAGAAAAAGATGATACCCCTTGCTGGTTGTGCAAGAGAAATCCAAAAACCCCTAGGTATCTCCCATCCGTCGTCGTCCTCCTCGTTTCCCTTTTCGCTCTTTTTATTTTAGAAACCACCATTGTAACTGACTTGTTGTGCATTTATAGAGATTGCGTCTATAGATGAGTAGCAAGCGAGTTCCAAAGTCAACATCCATAGCTTTGGGGTAATATTGATGGAAAAATGAGTTAGAGAAGGGCAAGTATAGGTTTGGTTTCTAAGGGAGGTGAAAAGGTGAGCTTGTGTGAGTGAATAGAAGTGGGTATGAATGGAGAGAGAGAGTAGTTCCACTTGTTGATTCAGCACTTGCATAGAGCATGTCAGAGAGGTAGAGAGACAAGATCATCAATTTTCTCAAGCTGTCGTTGCCATGCACAAAAGGAAGGCCAGAGGAGCATCTGATCAAGAGCTGTGTATTGTCTTTGCTAGTTAATATTAAAAAAAATGCAACTGTATGGACACTATCGTTGGATTCTAAAAATAATTAGTAACTGACCCAAAAATCCCCCAAAACAATGTGTAACGAACTCTCTCCCCAACAGACAAGATGTTATTATTGGATTATAATTAAGCTTATGTGGCACAACCATATCCATTTTATTCAAGAAGGAAGAAATGGGTTATGACATCCTTCCCCTCTTAGATAATGCATCGTCTTGATGCAGATATATATAGATAAGAATTCAAAATCATACTCAATTATATATATAAGGAAATGAATCTATAGGATCAAGACATAAATTCCATTTTCACAATAACACATGCATCTGCATTTAGTTCTATAGAAAAATATTGATTTTCAGCTACTGTAATAAAGTCAAATTTTATTTTCCTTTTATGAAATCTACATTTCATTTAAATGCATTTTGATAAAATGTATGTACAATCTCATGGAAATAATCTTTTAAAGACAATATAAGTGCATCTTTAAAGTAACATTTACACAAATGTTATATAAGCACAAGTATAAATACTAATTTTAACAATATTTTCTACGTGTTTGTGTGTGAATTCCATTACCATTCTATAGTTTTACAAGGTTAGGCTACCTCTCTCCTACAATATTCCCCCTTTCTGATAATGTGTCGTTCCCTTTGTTGCATTAAAAGAACAACACCCAATGTCAGTCCATCATATATCATAAATCAAATCAAATTTCTAATGAATTGTAAAATCAAATACTTCCTTATCCTAGGAAGTCTCAAAATTAGTAACACAATGCCTCAAAATCACATGATATCACACACATACCTATGCACTTACCATACCCTGGCATCACTTGTGGATTTTTCCTTGCTAATAGGTACTTCTTATCCACATCCTACCATACTCATGCACTCATAATACCTTTAGCTCATTCACCATATTAGTATCATCTAACATGTGCTCGCTAAGTGAGTAATTGCCCACATCAATAGACTAGTGTCCATGAAACATAATCAAGTAATGTTATCATGATACATATAATTCATCATTGTTTAAATCATCATGAAATACAAAGACATCCACACATAAAATCATCAATTTACTCATCAACATTTTATTATCATAATGCATACATATGCTTGCAAAAGGTGACATACAATGTAATTACATCATCATGCGTCATATAGCTACAAATTAACAACATACATTTAACCAATATAATAGAAAGATCAAGGATAGAAAGTCACACAATCAAATGTGTCATGTAAAATTGACCCAAGTTCTACATCAATAGATAATTTTACCAAATCCCAAACACACATGTCGACCAAAAGATCTAAGTTGGGTGCATGATAGCTAAGTCTATGTCGAACACCATATCGACTAGGAGTCAAATAGATAACTCAAGATGATCAAATTGTTGATTGTCATTCATTGACCAAGTTGACTAAATAAAATAACTCAGCAACTTTCTATAAGTAGAATTCACATGCATGTGGATCATCACATATACCAATACAAAAATATTATCAAAATAGATAAAAGATGGATCTATACATACCCATCTACATCCTCATAGGAAGACCATATTTTCATATACTTTCCACATAGGCCAAAAAGTCAAATCAAGTTAGTCAAAAGTTGTCTACAATTAGTTGAGTCAACAAGTAGATACAATGTCTTCCAATTAAGTTTACAACTTCATTCTACTTTCCAAAATACATGTCAAAATGATAAGTGCAAATAAAGTTACATTTCATAACCAGTTATCGACCAAATTGTCGAACACAAGATCTCATCATATGACTATGCCATAAAAAAATATCAAAAGAAGTTGACGTACATGTCCAACTTTATTCTATCGTATGTAAAACCATGTCCTGTTAAGTATTTGCCACACTATTATTTGTAAGAATCACATAAATAAGAAAACTATAGCTTGATTAGTTAACATGATGGGGACACAACCCAAGAACAGAATGGAACTAACAAAAAAAGGAAAATTATATTAACTGAGAGAAAAAATCTAGTACAAATAGTGCAGAGAAAATAAACTTCAAAACATGCCCTAAGGGCTTACAATAGCATAAATCTAGAGATAATTTCTCCTTTTAGTACCTCCTCTCAAACTCCACTCTGAACTGCCTTTTACAATGTCAGAAATCTCCTTAAATAGACCCCAGAGGGTTAAGGACTAGGAGTACATTCTAGAAAGTGCTATTAGGCATCCACTGACAAAATAGAAGGTTCCAGAAGCTGCGTTAGAAGTCGGTGCAAATCTAGAAGAATCCAGAAATGGTAACCGAACTTTTGGGAGGCATAACTTTTGAACTGTAGCTTCGATTGACGAACCGTTTACATTTTCAGAAAGCTCTCAAAGTGCTCTATAGCCCAATGGACCAGCTTCGCTCATCCCCCATTTTTTGACCCTTTTTGAGGTCATTTAATGCCCCAAACCTAACTTTGAAGCATTCTTAGGAGGTCTCCAAAACTCGAAAAACTGCAATAACTTTCAAACTGTGGGGCCTATTGACCTGATTCTTTTTCTGGAATGCTCTAAATCATGATTACATTCATCTGACCAATTCACACCTTCTAGTTTAACAAAATGATGGCCCAAATACATGCTCCTATTTTTTCAAGATTTTCAAACGCACTGATAGTGGAACTGTGAGAGTTGGAACCTTTATTAGACCCAAATGGGTATCCAAAAATATAAAGACATGAAACAGAAACTAAGTCTAAGTACATTTTTTTGGGTGACACAGGATTGCCCTTATACCTCTGAATGCTCCTGCATCATAACATTTTTTTTGCTGCCATAATCAAGGATTAACAATAATTATCCATTTAAAAATGTAACACATGCCATTATCGAAGGAATCCATCCATTAGATGCATGATTTACTAAATATATACAAAGTATAATGTAAAGCATCATACCTTAATGGCATCATAGAAAATGTCAACCTACACGTCGAACATGGAACAATAAGCACATCATGAAGGCACAATGTCATCTATCATATGATCAACACCATTAAGTAATTCATCTAGGTATGCTCACCAGTCACCTACAAAGATTAGTAATCAATTTTATCAATTGAGTGACCTTAGGCCCTCATACCCATTTTTTCACCATAGTGTGCTTGACCAACATATATGCACGTGTGGTGATGTATGGCGTTTATGCCATTAAATCATCACATAATGATATAATTAAGTACATCTCAAATGATGAGCAAAAAAATCAAACTGAGATGACATTTTCATTGTGGTCTTCAGTTTCCAAAGCTGTAGGACGTCTCCCACCTACTTCTTGAGATGGAAGTATGGCCTAGGCACTTTAACCTTGCCAACCACAAAGTGGATACTTTTCTTGGGATTCTTCCTAACATGAAGAATATCCCGACCCTAACACAAGAAGCATAACTTTCCAGAACAAGATGGGTCGGATGGATCTGGTGAAACCGTGTAACATTTCTACATTGCAACCATGTGCCTAGTAGTCTAAACACGGAATGTAGCTGGGAAATAAAATAAACCATGTAACATTTCTACATTGCAACCATGTGCCTAGTAGTCTAAACATGGAATGTAGTAGTAAAACCAAATAAGCATAACCATGTACACGTATGCAATATTTGGATAACAAAAATGGCTTGGCCAAGCACTTTCAAAATCCAGAATTACCTATGGAAGAAACAAGAATAGACATGTATCCATTCTACATAAATGGTAGATAGGGAAACTAAACATGAAGATATCCACCTATCTGTCCCATAATTGCTACATTACACCCTTCCATGAAGGAAAATATACAACATCTAACCTTCGCTGTTTGTCCACATTCAACAAACACACTAGAAGGTAAGCTTTCCAAAAGAATAAAAATAACATAAGATAAATGCAAAAGGAAGAATGGAATGTTCTTCACAATCTACTCCCTTGTACATCCTATCAATGCTCCACAATGGACATCATAGATGAAATCACTTCCAAATCATAGGACTAGCAACATCAAAAATACACGGACACACCCCAGCCACCTCAAGATCAAAGAAATCTTAAAAACAAGATTCATAATTCTTAAGTAAAAGTCCAGAAAGGAGATAAAACCAAAATAAAAGTGAACAAGAGTCAAGTAAATAGCTCACATAAGAAATTGGTGGCTTGGTGGTCACAAAGAAATCTCAAGCTAGTCCTTCATCACATCCAAGTTCATGAAACCAAACATAATAAAATGAAAACTCATTTCACTTAAAACATAATGACTCTCACTAGTCACCAAGAGGGAGTAGATGTTTAACAACACCTTGTGAGCTGATAAGAACATAACCATACTTCTCATGCATCACATGCAATACTCTTGCAATTGAAATCCATGTTCTTCCTACTTACTATATTAGGTTAATCAATGAGCCTCATGAATCTGGCATAAAATAGAAATAAATTCTTGCACCGCATGTGCATCACATGTCATTTACACAATAAAAATATATTTTGCATTGCTATCAGAAGCTGAATCTTTGTATGGTAGGCTCTCATAACCTAGTGCAAAAAAAACAACCATCCTTTGAAAATCTCAATAGTTCAATTCCAATACGCTCATTATATCATCACATGGTTTAAAATACATATAATCATAAATATATGAGGTATGCAATTTACCATTCATTCCATAAACTTTCCATTTTGACAACCTTTTAAGGAATGCAATTTTAAACTCACAATCGTTACATGCATAAGGAACATCATATCCTTCTATGTCAGAATTAATCATAGCTACAAGGCACAACATGCAACCTACGTCATCAATTCATACAACATAAAGTAAACAAGTTGACTTACAGTTGTATGTCTAGCATAGTGAACTCAAGGCCCAAGTGTGGAACCTGGCTCTGATACCATATGTAATGATTGCCCCTGCAAAATAAATGCCACATCAACAATCCTCGTAATATGTGGAAAAATCAATGAGAGTCAAAGTCTTTTGAATATTGACTAGTCAACATTAGTTGATTAACTATCATTAACTTTAAACAAAATGATACATATACATATATGCTCAAATTTAAAAGAAATTGTAAATCACATAATTAGATCAGGACCCAAGTTATAATAAATCAAATAAATTAATCATCCTTTTTTCCAATTTTCACACCACAACCTTCATATGTGTACGTGAAATATGTAAGTAACCATCATAAGCAACTCATAAAGCAGTATCATTAGATAAGTCACATAAAGTCATCCCATAAATAATATGGTAAATAGGATGAAGGATAAAATGATAACACAATCAAGTATATATAGGAGCAACATTTCCTTAAAAAGTCCATAACATATTATTCCTAGCATCTTCTAAAAGTTGATCAATGTGCAGAAAACTAGGTATTGCAAAAGATAGTTTAGCCAATCTATAACCAAGCATTTTAGCCAAATTGGGCAACATTCTATGACCAAACATTGCTATAGAGATTTAGCTATATATTCAGGGTTTATCTAAATTTCCAATGTTTGCTTGAGTATCATAATTATTTTCTAAGGACATGATATGCAATAATTCTTTCATTTAATGTAACCAAACATTGATACACCATGCAGTCAACACATAATTTTTTGTATAATGAAATATTTTAGAATCATTGTAATATATTACAAGCTAGGTCTGAGTTTCCTTCTTTTTAATATTCATCTATCCTTCAAAATGGAAAATGTTGAGTCCTCTCTAATTTCAAACTCTCATATTGGTATTCCAATGCTACCCGTGAAGAGATTGGCATAGTCAAGTAAACATTACATAAAAAAAAAAATTCTCCATATCAGAATATTTTAAGTAACTAGACTCCATTTAAGAACTTATGAGAATTTAATACTAATTCCTGAGGAAGAAATTGAATGTAGACATAGTAACTTATCACAATACATCAATCTATCATCATTACTCCATCAAAGGGGGGGGGGGGGGGGGGGGGGGGGGGGTCATAATCATGCATAGAAAGAAGGTCTCATTTACTTTGGTAGATCAACTAAGATACAAGATAACCAAATTTAGCACATATGCTTCTTCCGGTATGTGCATATATATATCCAAGGCTGTTGAAAAATCAATACATAGGTACCATATTTATCAAATCTCCTTGTGCACATTTCCTAATCCAGAGCTACTAGGTAGAAGATTTGTTTAAACTTAATTTTTGTTGATCAGAGGATAAGGCAAGGAACACATATACAGTCTAACAAAGAGAGCCTTTAGAATGTGTTCTTCTAATCTCGAATGCTAGATGAATCCCCAACATTTGTAAAAATCTTTCACATACTGTCAACAAGCCGTAGTCTATAAATATTTCAATGCACATTATTGGAAACCTAAAGACAAGGTTTGAGAAAATAAATGTGTTGACATATCCATGTGGAATGAAGTTGACTTTCTTAATTACACTTAACATTGCTACATATATTGGAAAAACCCTATATTCTTACTATAGATGAAAAGAGGTAAGAACCAAGGGTTCGAACATAGTAATCTTGACAAATAAACAGAACTTAATCCTACAAATTCTTCTAAAAATACTAAAGGAAAACCACACCATCCATCACCAAGACTATGCAGACAATATAATAATATTGAAAATGGTAGTAGAATGATAAGAGCATACGCTTCAAAGTAAAGACAACACCTACCTCTATTTTGTGGAAAGTAACCTTTAAAAGAGAAAAAGATGATACCCCTTGTAGGCTGTGCAGGACACCTCCAAAAACCCCTGGCTATCTCCCATCCATTGTTGTCCTCCTCGTTTCCCCTTTTCCTCTTTTTATTTTAGAAACCACCATTGTAACTAACTTGTTGTGCATTTATAGAGATTGTGGCTATAGATGAGTAGCAGGTGAGTTCCAAAGTTGACATCCATAGCTTTGGGGTAATCTTGATGGAAAAATGAGTTAGAGAAGGGCAAGTATAGGTTTGGTTTCTAAGGGAGGTGAAAAGGTGAGCTTGCATGAGTGAATAGAAGTGGGTATGAATGGAGAGAGAGTAGTTCCACTTGTTGATTCAACACTTGCATAGAGCATGTCAGAGAGGTAGAGAGACAAGATCATCAATTTTCTCAAGCTGTCATTGCCATGCACAAAAGGAAGGCTAGAGGAGCGTTCGATCAAGAGCTGTGTATTGTCTTCACTAGTTAATATTAAAAAAAATGCAACCGTATGGACACTATCGATGGCTTTTAAAAATAATTAGTAACTAAACCAAAAATCCCCCAAAACAATGTGTAATGAACTCTCTCCCCAATAGACAAGATATTATTATTGGATTATAATTAAGCTTATGCGGCACAACCATATCGATTTTATTCAGGAAGGAAGAAATGGGTTATGACAGTTCAGCTTATAAATTTGTCTAAAATATGACCTTCAATAAATTATTCAACCTAGAACTCAGGTCAAGTGCTAACTGAGTAGCTCTATTTTTCAAGTCTTCATCAATATTGGTGAGTTTGTCTTATATTTCCTTGGTTAAATTTGAAGCATCACATAATTTTGTAAATAAGGAGACCACATTATTTACAAATCCTTCTAATGTAGCAATGATAGTGGACAATTCCACTTGATCAATGGAAATCTTCTTTGCTACATTCTCCAAAACTTTATTCTCAAATTTTCTTTTCACCCTTTCTAGAAGTTTTCCTTGGCCATTTGAATATTTATTGAATTTATGTAAAATATCAATTAATTTCTCAATGATAAGGGCTTTATCATTTACCTCAACTTGCATTATGCTAGTGAATAGATTCTCTTCCAAGAAGATACATAGAAATTAACTCTTAACGCCCAGATAGAAAGATTGAATCAACACTAATAGTTGGATAGGTTATCATTGAGTTGATAACCTCCCTCTGAATTTTATTGGGTACAACTCCTTGTTCATGATTTACAATGAGTTAAATAAGGATCAAATTAACCAGAAAGCATGAAAGGTTTACAAACATCTACTCATAAATAAAAAAATAGATGCGGAAACTAAAAAACTAAAAGGAAATGAAAAGAAAACAACACAAAGTTCACATGCCCAAAAACTACATTACAAAATGAACAAAGATCCAAGAAATAACTTCCATCCTCTTGAGAAGATGAAGAACCAAAGCTTCAAGATATCTTGATATTAAAATGTATTCAGAAGATGGTAACATCAGATGCACTTAAAGAAAATTGAAAGTTACACAAAGATAACAATTAGTGAAAAGAAAACTACCCAAACTCAAAGTTTTAGTTTGTAGTTATCTCTCAAATCTCTCTTCTCTAAGATGTAAAAGACTATATAGGTCTTATTACAAACTACATCAGAATTACCATCTAGAAGCAAATGAAACTTCCCTCCCATATAATACATTTCAAATCAAAATCTCCCCTTTTGAACATACAATTTCAGAAAATCTAAAACCCTATTCTTCTTTAACACCATAGTCTCTCTCTCAAAAAGGCTGGAATAGTCTCACTCTTGAAAGGAAAGTAGAACCCTATTGCTAATTCCTGAATGCATATTTATCTCTTCTCCTTTCAATTGGCACTTTTTAGTTTTAATAACTGACTCTTCAAAATATTTGTCATTTTCACTTAAAAGAGAATGTAAAATATTCAATTTTGGAAAAGTTAAAACAATTTCCTTACTTTCTAGCTAGCCTCGCATCTCAATAATTATGTTATTATATACCTTGTTTTATATCTTTGTGAATATAAAAATCCTATAAGATGTGTATGGTGATAGGTTGCATTGGATGTTTGGGGATGAAAGTAAATTCCTTTAAGGATAGGTACTCCACATGGTTTTGTAGAGTCACTCTTCATATGTTCACCACAAGCTCATATTTCACACTTGGGGCTATTGATAGCATAAGTTTTACTATTGGAATGGAGATCTCTTTAAGGGACATATTGGGTATTTCAACCATATGCTCGAGTGTTCCCAAGCTTTGTAACTTGATGTCAAATCTTTATGCACCATGTTACAAGCATATATTTTGACTCAACTCTTCACTTTTTCACATCTACCAACTCTTTTGGGTCATTCTAAACTTCTTTAGGTACCCATAACTCCCTTCAACATGTCTATAATCTCTTATTCACATCAATTCTCTTTGAGCCTACTGGTGAATGGGAGCATCCACAATTTCAAACAAGATTTAATAGTTTTAGAAGCCAACCTTGTTCAAATCATGATTATGATGATTTCCCCCTTAGATGCACCCGATCATACTGAATCCCTTTATGCAGTCAGAAAGAGGAAGCAAACACTTGGTACATCTATTAATTGCACACATGACTTCGGAATCCTTTTTCCACATACATTATGAAGATCCATGTATTCCTATGATGGACATCAACATTTTTTCAAATACTTGGCATGCATGTCCCTTCCAACCACTTATGTAAATTCTTATGCTTCCAATGCTTTAGAAATTCCTTCATAATTGATGCAAAAACTTAAATCTTTTCCTTTGGAATTTCTATCATCCCCATAGCATCGATTGTCAATTATAATATAGTTTATTTAAAACTCATTTCCTCATTAATGTTTGCAGACATAGGCTCTATATGAGCATTCTATTAAGTAGTTTTCTACCATTTCTTCATTTCTACGTCAACACAAAATATGCTTGGGTATTTGACTGATCAGTTCAATTCACCCTTGATGTCTTTACATATTGGGTGTAGTGAGATTCACACTTTTTCTTTCATTCTTTTATGACTTATACAAGTGTTGTCAAGCATATCTTATGCATCAATTTTTAAGAGAATGCATACTAAGGGCTCCATTATATTCTTATAAGTAATTTCTGTCATGAGAGAGGGAGAGACCATGGGTTTTAAGATCAAAACACCTTTTGAAACCATGGTAACCTTTGGTCAGCTTTTGGTGCTCGGAGGTCATTGGTGTTTAGAGATTCTTCATATCTACAATTCAAGCCTCAGGATTTATGTATAAAAGTTCTTTTAGATTTTTGGGTTTTCACCATTCTTGTTTGCATTCATATGTATCCTCTGATGCTTGATTTGGGAAGCCGATCCCATTTCATGTCTTTGATAGCTTGAATCCTTGATAGACTTGACACATGAGGATGCACCTTGTAGCTTCATTATGCTATGTCATCATCATTATGATTTTACAAATTCACGTGATCTCATGATCATCAATAATGCCGCTCACTTTTGGTGAGGATTGCAATACATATCACTGGATATCAACTATAATCAAGTCATTTCAAATTTGGAGTTTTTAATTTGACCTTTTAGCTAAAAATCCAACCATAATGTCTGCATAATTTTGGTGTCCATATATTCGGTCCCAATGTATTGTGACTGCACATTATAGGTTGTTCAGAATAATAACTTTAAAAGTGTTGACACTAATGAAATCAACATACCAAATTAATCATTTGGATTGAGCTTGCATCACTGAACCTATAAATGAATCACTAAATTCAAACCATAACATAGTATCAAAATTTGAACCTAAAACCTCATGCTTATGGATCTAATAATGACACTTAGATTTGCATGTTAGGGGTTTGAATCACAATCTGAAATCTGACATTTAGAATCTACAACACAAGATTTGAACTTGGAACTGTTGACCTTCAAATCACTGGATTTCCATGTTGAACTTGTAAAATTAATAATTTGAACCACTAAACTAGTTCAAACTCCTTTGAACCTTGGTTCAAAGAGGTTTGAAACCACAAATTAAAAATTTGAAAAACTGTGTCCATATTGGGTACCAACAGGGGCTCTAACCATGGGACTAATTTTGATATAGAATTAGAGAACTCTAGAAATCTTTGACAAAAGAAAAGTGCCTTATCCATTGGGAAAATAGAGTCACCAAGAAAAATAAAACCAAGAACTACTTGTAGAGAGGGTGGAGGGGAGCAGAGAAAACCAACTAACCAAAACACCTAAATTATCAGTAAGTCTAAAGCTTGTACATTATTTCAAACTAACACTATGCACACTAAAAAGACATATTTATAAAGTATATACAAAGGTAGGAAGAGAACCTACCACAAAACCAATAGTAAGAAAAGAATTACCTAAATCCATTTACTGGCTAGGAAAAGTAGGAGCCTTTCTGCATCAACAAACCATGTCTTAATAGAGAAGCTCCATACAACTTCTTAATGATGACTCTTTCATTTCCAAACTTCAAATTGAAGGTACACATGTATATGATTATCCAACAATCCTTTCTAAACAACCATAGTTCATCATAGCATCCTTCTTCACTCGAGAATTTATCTTCAATATCCATAGGGTTAGATTCCACTTGAAGCTGAAAAAAATAATATGTAGGAACCTCACCAAGAGATGATGCATAATACCGAAAAATGCTATCATCAAGATTCAATTCTTGCACATGGCCCTTAATGTCATGGTCAACTTGTAGCCATAGAGATGCCTCATCCAACATGGGATCAACCTTGAATATATGTTTTCTTCACCTCTTTCAAGAAACAAACTATCATCAAACATGCCACAAATTCTATCTTTCTCCTTTTCCAAAGTGCCATCAAATGTTCTAGCATTACTCCCATAATCCAAATCAACAAAACCATGTATAGATGAATGAAAATAAAAATTATCAATG
This sequence comes from Cupressus sempervirens, assembly GCA_028749045.1. NCBI lineage: Eukaryota > Viridiplantae > Streptophyta > Pinopsida > Cupressales > Cupressaceae > Cupressus > Cupressus sempervirens. The sequence goes on from CM053791.1 coordinate 721,866,632, forward strand.
AATGCTTCATTCTCAATTTGATTTGAATGAATACCTAAGTCATCATTAAAGAAATGATCTAACATGAGTGATGATAGGAATGTTTCTATAATTTATTCTTGCTCATTGAGAAAAGTATCCTTCAACATACTAGTTGAGTCATCACTAGGTTGGAAATCAGCTTCACACATCTTTTCCTCAAGAATAAAATCAACATGAGGAGTTTTATCCAAAGGCATCTTTACATCATCTCTATGAAGAATTAGACTATTATCAAATGGGCCAACTTAAGAGAGGCATTCTGGCTGAAGAGATAGTAAGAACTCACTTATGATTTCTATTTCTTGATCAAGGAATGCACATCTCCATGTTTCAGCTAAGCTAATTGTAGGCTGAGTGATAATTTCAACACCTCTTTCTTCAATCTAATTTTCAGCATGAGAAGAAAACTTTTCTTCACATACTTTCACCTTTTCATAGAGTTTGTCCTTAAACATATTAGGATTCTTTGTGGGCTGATTACAAATGTTTAAAAATGAGAATTTATCTCTATTTTCCACATGTTTGCAGAATTCACTTTCATTCTGCCTATTATTCTAAAAAAATTTGGAAGCAAAACCCTGCAAACAAAGATGACTAATGTCACTCTTTTCCATTTCACTAAAGGTAAAAGATTGAAATTCTAGCAGCAAGTTGTCTAATTTTTCATAGATAGGGACTTCTGAAATGAGATGACTACCAATACTCTCAAAATTGAAACTTTCTAAAGCTAGAGGGGAGAAAGATTTAGAGAAACCTTCATTAAAATCAGCATTACCTATAAGGTCTCCTACTGCATTATTTTCAAAGTGAAAGGTTTCTAGAATAGGGCTATTCTTAGCATTCACATTCAAAGAGCCAACATCCTCACAATCTCTTATGATATTTAAAGATTCAACTTTTGACAAAGCATTACTAGAAAGCATTTCAATGGAATTCTTAAGAAAAGAATGATCATCATGATCTTCTACTAGAAAACTTTCTAGATGAGGTGAAGAAAGATCTTGAGGCAAGATATCATCATTATTGCTTACCCTTTCTCCATTGCTATCACATATATTATCATCCATTGAAATTGGATTAGCATGAGGCTGGAGTAACTCTAGCTATACTTCTTGGCCATTCATGACAAGGTGATTAAAGTACATAGGTGAAACTGAGATAACCAGAGCTTCATCATCATCCACCTCCAAATGCTTCTTTAATCAAGCCACTCTCTCCTCAAGTTCTTGCAAGTTTTTCAACTTGTGAAATCTTGTGCAGAGGCTTTTCCATAGCAACCCAGATAAGTCATCATCTTCAAATATTATATTATTCTAGATACCCCGAGAAATACTCTCTTTAAAGATGTCCATAAAGTCACATAACACTTTATCATCAATTTGATAAAGTTCCAGGAGAGAAGGGTTTGGCCTTGATTTTCTCATGACTTTTGTATTCGGCATGGTCTTCGTATAGAGTTTCCAATCTCTTACACACAAAGATAATCATTAAACTGAGGAAGAAAATTTTAGGCACTTAAATCTTCACTTCAAAATCCTCAGTGGAGTTGCCAAAAATTTGCTAGTGAACAAATTTTCTTCTAAGAAAATACATACAAATTAACTCTAAATGCCCAGATAGGAAGATTGAATCAACACTAACAATTGGATAGGTTATCATTGGATTGATAACCTCCCTCTAAATTTTATTAGGTACAACTCCCCGTTCATGATTTACAATGAATTAAATATGGATGCTTTTAACTAGAAAGCATGAAAGGTTTAAAAACATATACTTGTAAACATGAAATATATGGGAAAACTAAACAACTAAAAGGAAACGAAAAACAAACAACACAATGTTCATTTGCCCAAAAATTGCATTACAAAGTGAACAAAGATCAAAGAAATAAATTCCATCCTCATGAGAAGATGAAGGACCAAAGCTTCAAAGATATCTTGATATCAAAATGTATTTAGAAAATGGCAACATCAGATGCATTTAAACAAAATTAAAAGTTACACAAAGATAATAATCAGTGGAAAGAAAACTGCTCAAACTCAAAGTTTTAGTTTGTAGTTATCTCTGAAATCTCCCTTATCTAAGATTTAAAAGACTATATAGGTCTTATTACATACTACATCAGAATTACCATCCAAAAAAAAATGAATCTCCCCTCCCATACATTACATTTCAAATCAAAATCTCCCCTTTTTAACATACAATTTCAGAAAATATAAAACATTGTTCTTCTATAACACCATAGTCTCTCTCTCAAAAAGGCTAGACATGTTGGAACTCTTCCCCTCCACTGTAGCACAAAGTCCTCTCTTGAAAGGAAAGTAGAACTCCATTTCCATTTCATGAATGCATATTTATCTCTTCTCCTTTTAGTTAGCCCTTTTTAGTTTTAATAACTAACTCTTCAAAACACTTGTCATTCTCACTTAAAAGAGAACATAAAATATTTAGTTTTGGAAAAGTTAAAACAATTTCCTTTCTTATTGGCTATCCTTGCATCTTGATAATTATGTTATTATATACCCTTTTTTATATCTCTATGAATATAAAACTCCTATAAGATGTGTATGGTGACAAGTGGCATTGGATGTTCGAGGATGAAAGTAAATTTCTTTTCAGGATAGGTACTCCACGTGATTCTGTAGAGTCACTCTTCATATGTTCACCATAAACTCATATTTCATACTTGGGGCTATTGATAGGATCAATTTTACTATTGGAATGAAGATCTCTTCAAGGGACATATCGAGTATCTAAACCATATACTGGAGTGTTCCCAAGTTTTGTAACTTATTAAATCTTTATGCACCATGTTACAAGCATATCTTTTGACTTCACTCTTCACTTTTGCACATCTACCAAATCTTTTGGGTGATTCTAAACTTCTTTAGGCACCCATGACTCCCTTTAGCATGCCTATAATCTCTTATTCACATCAATGCCCTTTTATCCTATTGGTGAATGGGAGCATCGACAATGACAAACACAAATTTAATAGTTTTGGAAGCCAACCTTGTGCAAATCATGATTCTAATGATTTTCCCCTTAGATGCACCCAATCTTATTTAATTCCTTTATGCAGTCACAAAGAGGAAGTGAACACTTGGTACATCTATTAATTGCACACATGACTTCTGAATCCTTTTTCCACATAAGGTATGAAGATCCATGTATTCCTATTATGTACATCGACATTAAATAGAATACTTGGCATGCATGTCCCTTTCAACCACCTATGTCGATTCTTATGCTTATGATACTTTAGAAATTCCTTCATAATTGATAGAAAAACTTAAGTCTTTTCCTTTGGCATTTCCATCATTCCCATAGCATTGATTGTCAATCATAATACTCATTTCTTCATTAATGTATGTAGACATAGGATTTGTATGAACATTCTATTAAGTAGTTTTCTACCATCTCTCTGTTTCTATGTCAACACAAAATATGCTTGGGTATTTGACCAATCAATTCATATTCACCCTTGATGCCTTTACATATTGGGCGCAGTGAGATTCACATCTATTCTTTCATTCTTTTATGAATTATACAAGTGTTGCCGAGCGTATCTTATACATTGAATTTTAAGAGAATGCATACTCAGGCTCCATTATATTCTTATAAATAATTTCTGTCATGAGATAGAGAGACTATGGGTTTTATGATCAAAAAACTTTTCAAAACTATGGTAACATCCTTAGGTCAACTTTTGGTGCTCAGAGGTCATTGGTGTTTAGAGATTCTTGATATGTACAATTTGAGCCTTGAGATTTATGTATAAAAGTACTTTTAGATTTTTGGGTTTTCACCATTCTTGTTTGCATTCATATGTATGCTCTGATGCTTAATTTGGGAGGTTGATCTAATTTCATGTCTTTTATAGCTTGAATCCTTGATAGGCTTTGCACATGAGGATGCACCTTGTGGCTTCATTATGCTATATCATCATTAGTATGATTTCACAAACTTTTGTGATCTCATGATCATCAATAATGCCACTCACTTTTTGTGAGGATCAAAATACATATCATTGGATATCAACTATAATCAGATCAATTCAAATTTGACCTTTTAGATACAAATAAAATCATAATTTCTACATAATTATGGTGTCCATATATTTTCTCCCAATGTGTTGTGACTACACTTAATAGGTTGTTCAAAATAATAACTTTAAAAGTGTCAACACTAATGAACTCAACATACCAAATCAATCATTTGGATTGAGCTTGCATCACTCAACCTATAAACGAATCACTAAATTCAAACCTTAACATAGTATCAAACTTTGAACTTCAAACCTCATGCTTATGGATCAAATAATGACACTCAAATTTTTATGTCAGGGATTTGAATCTCAATCTGAAACCTGACATTTAGAATCTGCAATACAAGATTTGAACTCGGAATTGTTGATCTTCAAATAACTAGATTTCCATGCTGAACCTGTAAAATGAACAATTTTAATGACTAAACGACTTCAAATTTCTTTGAACCTTGGTTCAAAGAGGTTTGAAATGACAAATTAAAAAATTGAAAAACTGTGCCCATATTGGGTACCAACACATTACATACAAAAATATGTCCTTGATCTCTTCAAGAACCTTTGCTCTATCCCTTTCTTCCTCAAGTTTCCTTTATTGAACCCTTTTTCTCCATAGTTCGCCCAAGATATCCATCTATTTAGCAAAGATATTAGATTGATCCCAATTTGGAATCACAATCTTTGTATCAATGTCAATCTCTTTAGCGGCTTTTTCTTTTTCCTTTCCCTTGGTAGTTGGAAAGATTATGATTTATTTTCCTTTATCTTTATCCTTCTTTGGTTCTTCACTCGGTTGACTCTTTCTTTTTTTTTTTTTGCTTTGCTAATTATGTCCTCACCTTTGTCTATTTTTTTCTTAGTTGTGTTTCTCCCAGAGGTAGTTAGAGTATGCTAATCAGTTCCTACTTGGGTGGTTTAAGGAATTTCTTTCTCATTCTCTTTAGTCTCTTCCTTCTTTGAATTTGATCAAAAAATGGCTTGGCTTAGAGAAGTGGACTACGAGACTATTAGTGCAGCTGTCATCATTTTTGAATTTTATTCTTCAATAGTTTTTACATCTAGTGTTTCATCTTTATCTACCTTATTGTCTTCCTTAAAAATGGTTTTCCAAAACTTTTTTTTGGACTAAACAACCTCTTCTATATTATTAGAAAAAAATTGTAAATATTTGAATGTAGGAGTTTTCTTTTTTTCATGCTTGGTCATAACCTCCTTGAATTATTCTTTTGGTGAAATGTGGCATGACACTTTTCAATTTTTTTTCTTTGATGTCCCTCTCTATTTTCATAGCATTTGTCCATATTTGTGTCACTTCCTTAAGTAATACTTTTGGAGCTTGAACTTTCAGCTCATTTAGATCATATTTCTATCTTGGCATTTTTTCAACCAAAGCATCCTTTATCTATTGCTTCTCCTCCTTACTCTTGGTTTCATATCTAATATATTTGAATCCATCCATGCCACTTCCTTTCTTCAATATCTTCTACTGATACTCAAAGGATAGTGGGAGCTTCTTTAGTTGGATGATAGGTGTATTTTATTCTTCCTCTTCATCATCACCTTCAAGCTTCAATTTCCTTCTTGACTATCTAGTAGTGGTGATCATAGGGCTAGCTACCTTATTAGCTATTATTTTGATCACTTTTACCCTCTTCTTTGGATGTTATTATTCCTCTTCTTCTTTCTATTCTTATTTCTCTTCTTCTTCATCTCCCCCTTTTCCCTCGATGAGAATTAGTGGATCATCCTTCTTGTCTAATTTCTTTTGAATGGTTTCCATTCTTTTCTTTCCTCTCTTCAAAATTTGAGGGATCTCTATTTCTAGAGTTATTATGGTTTTGACCTCCTCATAGGTGCCATAATATGTAGCCTTATGGTCACTTGGCTCATTTAGTAGAGCCTTAATGATATCCTTAGTAACATCAATGTTTACTTCATACCCTGAAGGTTTTATGCATGGTATCCTAGGTATGACTACTTGAATGTGAGTGTTATCATAGTTAACTAAGAAGAAAATATCTTGTTCATACTTCTCAACCACTTGTTGAGGAATCCTATATCTATTTTGTATATTTTTTTAAAAATTTTAAGAATATGCAGGCATAATGTCATTTAAATTTTCTGCTAAATCATTGATGAAATCAATGATTTCATATATAATAGGTCTATCCTTACTCCAAACCACATTACCCTTAGAAGGAAATAAAGTTTACACATAGAGAAAAAAAACATACTAGAAGAGTACCAAATTTACACACATTCATCTTTGATGCCTAAATTCTTTCTATATTCTTTCTTAGTTGGCTCAGCTACAACTTGGGTAGGTCAAAAGTTAGATTGTTCTTCAAAATCTTATAAGCTAGGTCTAGAGTACTATGAGTGGTAAATGTGGGCATCTATGATTCACACACACTTGAACATGATTCTTATGTGAAGAATCATATGAAATGAACATTGGATTACTCATTCAAAACAATTCAACAAGCTGATCTGTTACCTCCTAACTAGAATGATTTTGCTATTCATTCTCTATTAGGATTAAGACACAAACATAAATAACAATTACATGAAAATATAAACAATAAAAGAAAATAATAGATCAAATAGAAAAGAACACAAGACACCAAGATTTAACATGGTTCACACAATCCCTACGCTACGTCCACCAAACAAAAAGTTCGATATTATTACAATCCAATGATTACAACTTGATTACAATCCATAATCCCTTATAACTCAATACTACCACAAGAACCAATTTTCACATCACAACTATATAAAAATCCCTAACCCTAAGATCTTTTATACAAGTATTTTTACCACTTTAGGGTTAGAACATGTTGGCCATATGTCGACCATATGTCGGCCACAATCCCAAAAAATTTTTCCCCGTGATGCTCGAACCCCAAAGAATTTATGAAGTATGAATAATAATTCCCTAATTAGTCACCACAAACTAAAAATCTCCCACTTGGGGACTAATTAGACTCCACACTAGACAACAATCCCCCACTTGGAGACTGATCTTGTAGTAATACCACTACCACATGTGGCTCCCACTAGATCAAACCACCTTGGACAGTACTATTCTTTTATTCATGTTTAGTCTAGAAGACGAGTTGAAGATGAAGAGGAGGTCAACTTCTCCCTTGTTACTGCCTTTTTCAACATATCTTTTGAATTGTCATTTGTATGTATCTTGTGCAACTTTAACTGTCCATCCTCCAAAACTGATTGAATGAAATGGTATCACAGCTATACATGTTTTTTCTTTGAATGCAAAGATGAATTATTTGCAAGATGAATGGCACTCTGACTATTTGTAAACAAGTAATTATCCCTCTGAGGGTATTCCAATTCTTCCAAGAAGAAGTAAAGCCATATCATCTCCTTTTCTACCTTTGTAGCAACAACATACTCTACCTTTGTAGTGCATAAAGTATTAACCTTCTATAGCCTAGAAACCCAACTCACGATTGCCCCACATACAATAAAGACATAACCTAGTACTTCACCTAGTATCAATATCCCCTACCAAATCCAAGTCAACATAGTCCTGTAAATCAATAGTAGAGCCCACAAAGTGTAAACACTTATTGGATGTTCCTCTCAAAAATTTGAGAATCCATTTGACTGCATTCTAATGCTCAATTATTTGATGAATCATATACCTACTAATGACTCCCACTATATGTGCAATATCTGGCATTGTACATACCATAGCATACATCAAGATTCCTATAGTTGAAGCATAGGGTGCCTTTGACATCTTATCCTCCTCTTCCTGTGTCTTGTGACACATCTCCTTAGTCAACTTCAAATGATCAAGTAGAGTTGCATTGATAGCTTTAGCATTCGCCATAGAGAAACATTAAAACACCTTATCAACATACTCAACCTAAGATAGTGTCAATTTCCTATTCTTCCTATCTCTGCAAATCTTCATACCAAGGATTTGTTTCACTACCCCCAATTGCTTCATAGTGAATGCATGTGCCAACTTGCATTTTAGCCCCTTAATCTAATCCATGTTAGACCTAGCAACAAGCATATCATCAACATATAAACATAAAATAATATACCTATCATCATCCAACCTCTTAAAGTACACATAATGATCTGAGTGACACCTGTTGTATGCATAAAATTTTAAAATTTTAGATACCATTGTCGAGGTGCTTGCTTCAAGCCATATATACTTTTCTTTAATTTTCACACTAAGTTCTCCTTACCTTTGACCTCAAATCCTTATGGGCTGAGCCATATATATCTCTTCATCCAAATAACCATGAAGGAAGGTTGTTTTAACATCAAGCTACTCTAATGCAAATCTTCAGTAGCCACAATGCTTGAAACTATACATATAGAAGTCATTCTAACAATAGGAGAAAATACCTCATCAAAATCAATGCCCTTTTTCTATGCAAATCCTTTTACAACTAACCTAGCTTTAGATCTTTTCTTACCTCCATCCTCTTCTTTTAACCTATAAACCTACTTAATTTGTAAAGCTATTTTACCTATAGTCAACTTGCACAAATCTCATGTCTTAATTTTTAGCAAAGAGTCCATTTTGTCTTTCATTACAGACTCCCACTGAATCTTAGTATCCACTTGCACAACTTCATCATAACATTTAGGTTTACTAGAATCAGTAAGTAAAATAGAATACAAAGAAGGATAAAATCTTTGTGGAGGTCTAGTTTTCCTTGTTGACCATTTAACATTCACTAATTTGTGTGGTTGTTTCACATCATGAGGAATGGCTAGAACATCATCTTTTGGAGTATCATCCAACATTACATAATTATCTTCTTTCTTCTCATGTTGCTGGAACAAATCTTTGTAGAACACTATCTCGATGAATATAACATCCCTACTTCTTAAAATTTTGCAATTTTTAAAATTGTAAAGCCTATATCCAAATTCATTAATGCCATATCCATCAAATACACATTTATTTGACTTAGCTTCCAGCTTGGTTCTATTTTCAAAATCTATATGAGCAAATGCTTCACAACTGAAGGTCTTGAGAAAAGAATAACTCACCTTCTTACTTGTCCATGCTTCCTCTAGAATACCACAACCCAAAGCAGTAGAGGGACCTCTATTAATCTAATATACAATAGTATTAATAACCTCCACCCACATGTATAAGGGTAACCTAACATGCAACCCCATGCTCCTTGCATGCTCCATTATAGTCCTATTCATGTGTTCAACCACTCCATTTTCCTATGGAGTCCTTGGAATATTTTTCTATCTCTGAAAACCATTAGTGGAGAAATAATCTTCAAATTTATGACTACTATACTAACCACCATTATTAGATCTAAGAAATTTTAATTTCTTACCAGTCTCATTTTCAATTAAGCATTTCCATTTCTTAAAAGTTTGAAATACATCAGATTTCTATCTAAGGAAATAAATCCATACCTTTCTAGTTGCATCATCAATAAATGTAACATAATAATGAGATTCTCCAAGGGAAGATACTTAAGCCAGTCCCCATACACCAATATGCACAAGCTCTAATTTTTCCTTTTTGTTTTCCTTCCCAGTCTTCACAAAACTCACTCTTTTTTTTTCTCCATACACAAAACTTTCATAGAAATTCATATTAACACATTTCAAACCTGGTAAAACTTTCTTTGAATAAAGCATTTTCATGCCTTTCTCACTCATGTGCCCAAGTCTATTGTGCCATAATGCTGTATTCAAATTTATATAAGCTATTTGTTCTCCTTTCTCAATTGCAACAACTTTCTTGAACATTCATTTTTCTTTGAAACAATTAAAGTAGAAGGAACAATATGATCTGTACATAGATATAAGGTTCCTACTTTCACACCTTTTGCTACTACAAGGGAACCTTTTGAAACTTTCCAATTTTTGTCATTAAAAGTAACTACACAACCCTCATCACCGAGTTGCCCTACTGAAATTAAATTCCTCCTCAGCCTTGCAACATGTCTTACCTCACATAATAGCCAATGATTCCCATTCAACAACTTAATCTTAACTTTTCCCTTTCCAACAATTGCACGTGGGTCATTATCCCCCAAATAAACTAGTCCAAAATCCCCTTGGACATAATCAATGAAATAACCTCTACGAGATGTAGCATGAAATGAAGCACCAGAATCTAAAACCCATGAAGCATCAACACTTTCTAAAGACAGAAGCAACACATCCTCTTTTGATTTGTTACTTACCAAATTTTCCTCCTTGTCTCCATCTAGTTTATCTCTTTCATTTTTCTTTCAATTCTGACAATCTTTCTTTTTATGCCTTGGTTTCCCACAATACCAGTAGTCGTTCGCTTCTCTCGATTGAGACCTCCTCCTCTTTGACTTTCCTCTTGATTTCCCACAAATTTTGTAATTATTTCCTCTCTCAATCATTCTACCTCGAGTTTGTGAATTCAAAGCACTTCATGGTTTAGGGTACTAGATCGAAGAACAAAATTACTCACAACCATTACCAAGCCATTCTAACTTTTAGCCAAAGAACGCAAAATCAAGAGAGCCCTAATTTCTTCATCAAAATTGATACCCACAGAAGATAAGTTACTAGTAATAGTATTAAAATTATTTAAATGATCTGCAATAGATCCACCTTCTTCCAATCTTATATTAAATAAACACTTCATGAGAAATACCTTGTTTGAAGTGGAAGGGTTTTCATATAGTTTTGCTAGGGTTTGCATCAATTCTTTTGTCATCTTCACTTTTGTAATATTAAATGCCAATGATGGTGCTAGGCATAATGAAATGCTTCCAAGTGTCTTTCTGTCCAAAAGATCCCAGTTGTCATTTGACATAGATCCATGATTCTTGGTTTTGCCTTCTAATGACTTCCATAAATCCTTTTGATAAAGTCTTCCGTTTGCATCTTCCATATTTGAAAGTTATGTCCATTAAACCTATCAACCCATAGCTTACCCTCATCTACATCACTCCCACTCAATTGTGAGACCTTCCTATAGAGGATAATTGAATAAAAACTAGGCTCTACTACCAGTTGTTAGGATTAAGCCATAGGTAGAAGTAACAAATACATGCAAATATAACCAATAACAAAAAATAATAGATCACATAGAAATAACATAGGACACCAAGATTTAATGTGGTTCACCCAATCCCTAGGCTATGTCCACCAAACATCAAGTTTGATATTATTACAATCCATTGATTACAACCTAATTACAATCCATAATTCCTTACAGCTCAATACTACCACAAGAACCAATTTTCCCATCACAACTATATAACAATCCCTAACACTAAGCTCTTTTATACTAGTATTTTACTACTTTAGGGTTACAACATGTTGGCCATATGTTAGCCACAACATTGGCCAAGACCTAGAAAAATTTCAGGGAGATACCTCGAACCCCGAAGAATTTATGAAGTATGTACAATACTTCCTTGATCATTCTCCACAAACTAACACTCTTAGAATGAGAAGCTGGAAACTAGACATCTAGATTGAAGGATTTTAAGCTATATGATATGTAGTATTTATGCTAGATGAGATTCAAGACTAATCTAGATGAAATGCAGATTTGATCTATGAAAATGAAAGAACAATTAATCTAGATGAGTGTATATTTAGGCTAAAATGAGATTGCAATGAAAGAAAATCAAAGGTAGGAATATAAGAGATGAGTGATTATTTTAGAATATGTTTGATATAATTCATGTGCATCCCTTATAATGAGGAATCAAGAGCTTCTTAAATAGAATCCAAGAATTGATGCATAGTTGAGATTTGAAGAAGATTTAGTTAGAATAGAAAGTTTCCTTACGAAAAGGAAGTTACCTAATTTTATTTTGAGGGGAATAAGGAGTCAATTGATTTAATTCCTTCTCTAATTTTAGTCAACTCAATGTTTCCAATTTTGAACTAAAAAGAGAACATTGGAGAATATATTTTATTTAAGGAAGTTAAATATGACATCATAATTGAATTTGCTAATCAATTAAATAATTAAATTCAACAATTAGGATGAGGATATTTAATCAAATCAAATATATCTATTTTCTCATATATATTAGCTAAAGGGGTGAATTTAATTAAATTAAAATACTATGACTTATAATTAAATTAATTCAATTAATAGGTTAATTTAGCCAATTCAATGAATTTTTAGGAATTGATTAAAGTAAGTGGTTAATATAGATTAATGATTTTTTACATTTGACACTTAGGTCAAGTAGAGATTATCAGAATCAGAATTTCCAAGGATAGTAGAACTTAAGGATTGATCAAATAAACCATAATTGGTTTAGCATGCCAATGTGCCAATTTTAGGGTATTATATTTTCCCCTCTTTGAATGAATGTGTGAGTAACAAAAGAAATAAGAGGTATGACACATAGATAAAGAAATGAGATTGGTTCTGAAATTGATGATACAGAGACCAATTCATAATATTTTTAAGGTTATCACTAGAATGAAGCTTAACTGTACGGGATCCAGATAGAACACCTAGATAGCAAAGTTGATAAGCTTTTTAAGGTTATCTCTAGAATGAAGCTTAACCTTAGGGAATCCAGATAGAACACCGAGATACCAAAGTTGATAAGATTTTAAAGGTTATCTCTAGAATGAAGCTTAACCTTAGGAAATCTAGATAGAACACCTAGTTACTAAAGTTAATAAAACAAATATTGTCAAACTACACAAAATTGATCCCAGAATGAGACTAGATTCTTAGGAGTCAGGGTTAGATTTTCCCAATACTTGTCCATTAGAAAATGACAAGGTTAATCATGATTCATAGAATTATCCCTAGAACAAGGCTTAATTCTCAGGAGTTAGGGTTAGACTATCCTGATACCTGTCCATTGAATAGTGATTGAAAGTAAGAGCATAGAATTATCCCCATAACAAGGCTTAATTCTCAGCAAGGGTTAGGATTATCTCTAGAGAAAAGCTTAATCCTCAACCAGAATTTGGAATTATGTCCAGAACGGAGCTTAATCCCTAGCAAGAATTTGGAATTATCTCTAGAACGAAGCTTAATCCCTCAAAGTCTAGATAGAACACCTGAATACTAGTCCATGAAAGAGATAACAAGACCTATTATGAGTCATAGAATCATCCCTAGAATTGGGCTTGATCCTGAGGAGTCAGGGTTAGACTTTCCTAATACATATTTATCGAACTCTGACAAGGACTATTATAAGATTGATCAATTGATCAAAAGATGAGATAGATGACATAGATGCCAGATTGGGGGAATCAAAGATGCCTTGAGTGATGAGAGCATAATATTCAGATTGAGTTGAAGCCAATTATGAAAGATTCAATGATATAATCATCCTGCCCCCACGTGAGTGAAATTGAAAGATGACACACAAGAACAGTGATGTAGAGAAGTATACTAAAAGATACTAAAGAAATATGAGGTTTTGAAGAATATAGAAGAGATCAAAAGGATTTGAGGAAAATATGAATTCAATTCGAGGTGATTTCAAGGTCCAAAAGACCAAGTTTGACCAAAGTTGACTAGATTTGACTAGGGTTGACTTTTTCTAGAGATTTGGATGAATTGAAGAAAATATGTGATTTGAAAATATTCCAAAATTCACAAAGTATCAGAAAAAATGAACTGCACAAGCATTCAATCATGTCGGTCCCAAAATTTAAAAAATCTTATTTTAAGCTTTTTAAGTGTCAGATTTCAAATTTGATCCCAAAAATGGGTTCAAAGAAACCAAAGTAGTCAAGAGGGTGATTAATCGATCATTTGTGCAATTGTAAAGAAACATGATACTTTGAAGAAATCAACAACCTCTCATGTTGAACGATGCAAGTAAAGTAGTGATTGAATTGTGCTTTTATGCAAGTGGAGTATGAAATGTAACCCTATGCTAGATGTATTCCTAGGTCTAGTTAGTGAACTCATAAAATCATCACCGAGTGTTTAGCTAAACCCATAAGTTTCATACAATTCTTATTGTCATTACAATCATGAGAATATGAATATGATAAATGTTCTAGTTTTGTTGGGATTAAATGTAAGCATTCGAGGCACAAAAAGTCAAAATGACCAAAACATTTGTCCCTTTTGATATAGCAAGCAAACATAAGAATCAAAGCATAAATTATAGAATGAACAAGATGTTTCTTACATGAAGACACACTAGACACATAAGAGATCCTTCTTATGCTAAGTAATCAATAAGTATTCTATCCATAATGACCCTTGCATTCGTAACCTGCAACAAAAGTGTGCTATACTCATAGTGACTCATACATTCACTTAGTATGATGAGAATCAATGTTTACTATATCCTAGAGAATTCACTCAAAAAAGAAAGAAAAGAACCAACCTTAGTAAAGAGTCCATATAAAATGAGTCGTGGTAGACATGACCATCCAAGATGAGATAAATTCTCTTATAGTGGAAACCCCTTTTATATGGTGCTTTAGATCATTGTAACTACCATCAAGTAGAAAGAAAAGAAAAGATCATGCCCCTAATCCTTTCTTTTCTAGTAAAAAGCGACATCATTGAGTTGCTCAAAGAGACATGATAAAGTGAGAGAAAAACAACAAAGAAAAGCTCAGCATATCCCAAAAGAGTTCATCATTTTGAGGTCAATTTTTGTGTTGTAGGATTGATTTCAAGTGTCAATTTTTAGAACATATATGAAAGAAATCTCTTCAATAGGGTGGACGATAGTAGATAGATGCAATTAGAACAACTGGTGATTGACATCAGAGAAAAATCTTCATTGAGAAAAACATTAGTAGGAAGCTAAGTGATAGTAAACAAAGACAGTTAGAACAAGTGGTGAGTGGAGAAAGAGATATTCTTGGAGAGGAATCTTGATAGTGACATGAGTCATAGGAGGCATACACAGTTAGAAAAACTGGTGACTGATGTGAGAGATCTTCTTGGAGAGGAATCTTGATAGTGACAAGAGAAATAGTAGGTAGACATAGTTATAATAACTAGTGACTGATGCAAGAGATATTCCATGAGAGGGATCTCTAAAGTGATACAAGTGACAGTAGGTAGAAAAAATTAAAACAACTAGTGACTAATGCGAGAGATATTCTTCGAGAGGTATCTCTGTAGCAAAGCAAGAAATAGTAGATAGAATTAGTTAGAACAGCTAGTGACTAACATGAAAGAGATCTTCCTCAAAAGGAATATATATAATAAAGCAAGTGATAATAGATATAATCAGTTAGAATAAATTGTGAATGACATGAAAGAGATCTTCCTTGGGAGGAATCTCTATATGGAAGCAAGCGATAGTAGGTAGACACAGCTAGAACAATTGGTGACTAATGCAAGAGAGCTTGTATGAGAGGGATATCTAAAGTGACACAAGAGACAATAAACAAATCTAGTTAGAAAAATTGGTGACTGTTGCAAAAGAGATTCCTATGATAGTGTAGGGTTTAGCCCGAAAGTTGTGACAAGATTCAATCCATGGATACATGAGAGAAAGCAACAAACTAAAGCAAGAAAGAAACTATACAAGAGCCAAAAGATGCACAACAAGATATAGAATTTTGAAACAAGAGGTGCCTATTTAACAAGTTCTCACCTTCTTGGCAGAGACTTTTTTTTTTGTTACCATCATGCCTATTTGCCAGGTTTTCATTTATGGCACATTTTTTGTTTGGCATAATTTTTGCATTTTTATCTTTTTAATTTTTTTTGAATTTTTCACTTTTTTTTGGTATTAGGAAGGCCCCTATTGCTAGGTTTTCACAAAGATAATATTTTTTTCAAGACTATTAAGAATATACAATGAGCTTTTGAAATCAGGTCAGCTATAGAATATCTGTAGACTGAGAGTGTTGATGGGCTCCTTGAGTGCCTCCCTCTTGGATATAGAAAGTTAGTAAGCACCAGATCCAAACACTATAGAAACTATATATGGACCAAGCCAATTAGGTTCAATCATCCCTTTTTGTACCTGTTGTTGCTGATTCTTATGGTTTTATCTTAAAATAAGATTACCGAGTTGAAAGTCATGTGGCTTAACTTTCTTATTGTAGCTTCTAGACATATGCTGCTAATAAGCTTGAAGATGATCACACACCACTTTTTGACATTCATCTAATAATTCTAGCTCTTGAAGCCAAGATATTCTATAGTCATCATTAGTAATGAGGCCCTTTATGGAGATTCTCAAAGTAGGAATCTCAACCTCAATTGGAAGGACATCATCCACTTCATGTACCAAAGAAAAGGGAATTGTACCTATTGGAGCTTTGATACTTGTTCTATAAGCCCATAAAGATGGATTAATTTGAAGGTGCCAGTCCCATCTATATTTTTGAACTTTTTGATGCAAGATCTTAAGGATCACCTTGTTGGATGCCTTTTCTTGACCATTACCCAAGGGGTAGTAAATAGAAGACCACTATTATGAGATTCTAAAATTTTCACACAACTCTTTAAGATCCTTGTTTTTAAACTGTCCTCCATTATTAGTAATGATGGATGAAGGTACACCATACCTACAAATGATGTAATTCATAATGAACATATCTATAGTTTTCCATTTTCTACAGGGAGAGGGACTACCTCTACCCATTTAATGAAGTAGTCTATAGCTGTAATGATGAACTTATGTCCATTTGAATAGGACAGTTGAATCTAACCCATAAGATCAAAGGCCCATTGTTGGAAAAGCCATAGTGTGATGGATAGAATTAGCTCCCTAGCTAGAGCATGAATCAAATGTCCATGGAGTTGGAATTATTTGTAGGACTTGGCATATTTGATTGCCTCTTGCTCCATATTTTGACAATAGTAACTAGCCCCAATAAGTTTACAAGCTAGTGTGAAGCCATTAGAGTGGGATCTGCAAATGCTCTCACATACATCAATTAGTGTGTGTTTGGACTCATTGGGTTCTAGACACCTAAAGAGTTTTTTTTGAAGACCTTTCTTAAACAAGTCGTTAGCAATAATAACATACGATGAAGCATTTTGGATAAGGTGACATTTTTCATTGTAGGTTAGATTGTCTGGAATTATTTGGTCATGTAGACAAGAGCATATATGGTGGTAGTGGGATGAGTCATGTCCTACAACATAATAGATCATTCGAGATTCAAGGGAATTATAGGCAAGGTAGATTAATGTCTCCACTAGGAACTCATGTCGAATATCATTCTTTGGCATCTATAACATGGAAGCAAGAGTAGCCATTGCATCAGTCGCTTTGTTATCTACTTGAGGTTTCTTAAAAGTGATATACACAAAGTATTTCTTCAGGTCATCCACTATGCATTTATCATGTATCAATTTATTACCCTTTGTCTAATACACATCATTGACCAAGTTGATTATCAACTATGAATCACCAAAGATACTCAATTCATCAACTCTCCATTTATTTGCAATCTTCATGCCATTAATTATTGCTTCATATTTTTCAATATTGTTTGTACAAGGAAAAAAAATATTATATACCTTAGGTAGTGAATATTTCTTTGGTGTAATGAATAAGATCCCAGCACCTGATCCCTATTTTGTGAAGGAGTTGTCAAAGAACATCAACCAAGTTTGATGTGTTAGTAGTAAAATTGATTCATTAGGAAAATCAATGTTCATCAGAAGATATCTCTACATTGGTGCTTCTGCTAACTAATCAAAAATTACCTTTCCTTTGATAGCCTTCCTTCCAACATACTGAATATCAAATTCACTTAGTATCATGACCCACTTAGCTAACCTTCTTGTTAGGGTTGCCTTGCTAAGAAAGTATTCAGTGGATCAATTTTAGCAACCAATCATGTAGTATGAGCTAGCATTCTGTGTCTCAAATTGTGAGAAGCAAAGACAACTACCAAGCAAGGTTTCTCAATGATACTATAGTTCATTTCATAAGAAATCAATGTGAAAATTAGATAATAGATAGCTATTTCTTTGTTATCATTGTCCTCCTGGGTTAGCAAGATGCAAAGAGATGACTTTGTTGCTAAGATGTACACAATGATAGGTTTCCCATAGATAGGAGGCACTAGAATTTGTGGATTAGAAAGGTATTATTTTATCTATATTAGACTCTGATCATAACTTTTGTTCTAGTCATATTTCACACCTTTATGTAAAGTATTATTAAAAGGATTTGATCTATCTACCAGCTAAGAAATGAATCTGTTAATGGATTGAATTCTTCTCTATAAGCCCTTCATTTGACTCATATTATGGGGTGGCAACATGTCCATGATTTATTGAACTTTTTCTAGATCTACCTCAATTCCTTTTGCAGAGACAATGTAACAAAGCAGTTTCCCTAACATTACACCAAATGCACATTTCTTGGGATTGAGCCTTAGACTCAATTTCTCCACACTATCTAGGATGGGTCCCAAATCTTGAAGGTGAGTGTTGTATTTTATGCTCTTAACCAAGGTATCATCAACATAGTCCTCTTTTGTCTTATGCATCATATCATGGAAGATTGTTGTAACTACCCTTTGATATGTGGCACCAACATTTTTTAGACCAAATGGCATCATATTTCAAAAGAAGGTTCTCCATGCACAAGTGAAAGCTATCTTTTCTTCATCTTTTGGTGCAATTTTAATCTAATTATAACCAAAAAATCCATCAATGAGTGAGTATATTTCATATCTTGCTGTCATATCCACTACCATATCAATGTCGGAGAGTGGAAAATCATCCTTTGGACATGCTAAATTCAAATCTAAAAAATCCATCTAGACTCAGATGGATTTTTCATCCTTGGAGACTAGAACAATGTTTGATATCCATTTAGTGTAATCAATAGCATAGATGAAACCAACTTTCAAAAGTTTTTCCAGTTTATCTTTAAGAAATAATGCAACATGAGGATGCATTTTCCTATGTTTTTGTTTGACTAGTTTAACTCTTGGTGCAATAGATATATGATGTATTATGAGATTAGGATCCAAGAATAATAGGTCTGAGTATGACCACACAAAATTTATTTTTTTCTCTTGGAAGAAGGCAATAAATTCCTCTTTTTCTTCTAGAGATAATGACTGTGCAAGATG
Source organism: Cupressus sempervirens (assembly GCA_028749045.1). Classification (NCBI taxonomy): domain Eukaryota; kingdom Viridiplantae; phylum Streptophyta; class Pinopsida; order Cupressales; family Cupressaceae; genus Cupressus; species Cupressus sempervirens. The sequence continues at coordinate 721,885,725 of CM053791.1, forward strand.
TATCATGTGAGGTTGTTACTTTGCTCCCAAGATGATTGGATATGTTAGTTCTATCAACATTGATGATCTTTCCTAAAAGTAACTAGCAAGTACATCAAATATCTCATCCTTAGGCATCTTAGAGAGGTTTTCACCTTTGGATATGTCTTTTATGTTTACTAGTTTTGGTTCTAACACTGCCGCAATGTGGTTTTCACCATTATACCTTCTATTTCTTTTCTTTTTTATTGTGTGACTAAGATATTTGATGTTAGGTTCAGTTATATTGAGGCTTTTTCTACTGGTGGAAGACATTACACGTTCAATAGTGTTCAAGTAGCAGGAAAGAGCATAGTCATTCTAGAATGCAGGGACTTCACTAGATGCATTGGAATTCTAGTTTATGAGCTCGGGATAGATGAATGAAAGAGATGTGGGAAGTTTAATGGTGTTCATAGTCTAGTCATCAAATGCTTGGACAAGAAATTTGAGACCTAGAGCAGCTTCATCTGCAAGTGTGTTTGAATCCCTTAGAGTTCTAACATCATTAATTAAAGACTTGATGACACTAGTTGGATGAGACTCATACAGCCTAACCCTAGATGATTCACCTACTTAGAGGTGATTTTAATATACATGAACTTGATGTATATATTTGTCTTTAGTTTCTTTGAGAAAGAGTCAAATTCATACTATTGAGAATTTGTGCTACATGGGGATAGACTATAGAATTCCCCAATAGTGATAGGGATGAATTATCCTTTATCATCTAGATCTTTACAAAGTTGCTCAATGAATAAAGCATGAGTTGACTCTCCTTATTCTTTTTGAATATGAGGGGAATCAATAGTATTCTTAGAAGAATCACTATCAACATCTACAGTGCTCACATGTGGTACATAGTCATTTGGTTGAACAAATAATTTAGTAAGATCAACAGGAATTAGATAAGGATAAAGATCCTCATCATCAATATCATCTTCATGGCCATCTGAGTTAGCTTGTGACTCATGCTCAGATGAACTCTTAGATTTTGGTATAAACTTGTTAATCCCTAGATGGAAAGGAAGCTTCTTGAAACCTATGCCAGATGTATCTTGAGACATTCTAGCTTCGCTTTGACAAGATCAATCAAGCCATTTTTGTTGCATTTGATCAGACCATTACCTTTGTAGGCAAAGTGTTTCATAAGATTAAGACCTAGACCATACTTTTTAGGAGTAATCTCATGAGATTGTTCTGTGAGGTCAATGGAGTTTCCTCTCTATATACCCATGCAAAAATGGCTTTGTTTTCATCTTCCTCCTCTAGAGGGATAGAAACTTTAGTGAAGGTACAATTGTACTTAGTTTGAGGTGACAACAAAAAAGGTCTCTTCACTTCAGATGGTCTCCCATAATGATGGGGAGACTCAAGAAGAGATGTTAAAGACATAATAGGTTCTATGTGATCTTCACCCATCCTAGTTTCTTTCAACTTGATTGTCTGCTCAATTCATTTCAGCTTATCATTATGATGGTCTATATATTCCCTATTAGTAGGTACAAAGTTTTCAATAGATTTTAGCATGTTATAGGTGTAGCTAGTATTTGTAGGTATGGTGACTTCAAAGCCATGAAATGGAAACTTGATGCATTGATGGTAAGTTGAAGGCACAACTTACACTTCGTACATCTATGGTCTCCCTAGAAGGATGTTGTTTACTAATGGAACTTCAAGGACTTGACAAGTGACATCCCTTTCTATAGGACCAACTTGGAGAGGCAACACAATAAGACCTAAAGATTTATGCTTGATCTCATCATATGCCTTGATGGTTATCTTACAATGAGGACCAATGGACTTTTTAGAATAACCCAATTGTCTAAGTAGAGTAGCATAGATGATATTTAAGCTAGCTCATTTGTTAATGAGCATAGAATGGACATGTTTCTAGTGTATCATGACTTCAATGTGTAATACTTGGTTATGTAGATGGCTCAATGAATTGTCATCCTCCTTAGAGAAGGACATATAGTAAGGTGAGGTTAGATGACCTACCATAGATTAGGACCTATCAAGATCAAGATCTTGAGGTATGATTTCCTCAGTGAGGGCTTTGTCAAGAATCTACATATGAGCAGGTGAGATTTTAAGAAATTCAAATATTTTTATTTGTGCATTTTTCCATTACAATTAATCAAGGATACTATAGCTAATAGTTGCAAAAGATGTTGTAACTTTTGCACCTTTGCCAAATGGACCATCAAGAGGTTTTCCTTTGTTTTGTTCTAACTTAGGAGCAAGAGGTGTAGCACCTTTAAGGATTACCTTGGCATGAGAATGTGTAACAACACTGGAACATGAATATGATGGTTATTTATCAAATGTAGTAGAAGTAGCACCCCTTAAGAAAAATAGTTTCTTAGCTTCAATGTTGTCTTGTTTTCCCTTGATGGTGATGATGTCACAATACTCAAAATCCATAGTTTCAACCATGTTGATCACATCATCATCATTAGAGTATATATAGTTGACCTTGTTATGAGGTTTTTATTTAGAGTTTCATCCCTTTTCATAGTATGAGAATGGCTCCTTGAAAGCTTTGTGATCAATATTCTTGTTATGTCCATCCACAAGAATGTCACCATTGCCAATTAGGTCTTGAACTTTGTGACACAAGTTGATGCAATTTCTAGCTTTGTGACCTTTTTTATGATGATATTCACAAAATGCAGTGTCATTCCACCATGAAGGTCATGGTTGTAGACCATAATGACAAGAATTATCCAATGGAGAAATGAGATTGTTTTGCAGCAAGGTCTTATAGACAAATTCTAAAGGTTCACCAAGAGGTGTCTACTCTCATTTTTGGCATGTGATCCAAGACGAGTTCATTTTTTTTTTTGAATGTCTTATTGTCAAGAAAATATTTGTCAACATTTTTAGATGCTTTGAGATTGTCTATAAGATTGAAGGTTTTTTTAGCAGGTTTAGAAGTAATGTTATCAACAACTCCATCATGTACCACCTCTTAGTCCTTGTTCACATACTTGGACATATCCTTACTAGAATTTAATCCTTGTTTGGTGCCATTTTAAAGGGTTATTTCACTCTTTTGGACCATGAATTCCTCTATTTAGATAGCTTGTGTGACCATATCTTTAAAGGTGTGTTTGAACTTTATACCCAAAGTCAGGTAAATGATTATCCATGAAGATTTCAAGTTTTTCCATTTCTAGAATCTTTCATGAATATTTGGTATATAGTTGTCATCATCTTTGAAGGAATTCAAGGAAAGGGTCCCCAACCTTCTATTTGAGGTTACATAGGTCATGTATGTTAACTAGATGTTGTATGTTATGAGAGTATTGTTGAACAATTAGGTTAGAAATTTCATTTAATGTTTTGATAATAGTAAGCAACCATGAAAATAATTCCATGGCTTGACCACCTAGACTTCATGGGAATAGACACATAAGATATGTTCGATTGTGCATGAATTCCATAGATAAAGCATCAAATTCCCTCAAATGATCTTGGGGATCGGAGGTTCTAAAGTATTTGTCATACTTGGGTGATTGAACTCCCTTTGGAAAAGGAGGCATGTCTAAATTTTTTTCAAAAGAAAATTTACAAAGAGTGTCTAGGGTGTATGTTTTGATTCTTTTGTCCTTATCATGCATCACTTGGGTCAACTATTCTTTCGTGATCCTTAGTTGTTTGCATAACTAGGAAGTTTTAGTTTCTTCTTCTTGTGTGAACATTAAAGTGATGAGGTAGTTTTTTTCCTTCTTGGATGAGTTGGAGAAAGTATTTCTCTTTCTCTTCATTAAGAAAGATCTCCATGACTTTGTGGAAGTGTTTATTGTTATGAAATTTTTCAATGTCTTTAGGAAGTATTTCTTCATTATCCTCATTTTCATTAGTAAAAGGTTCTTTTTGTCTTTCATTTCCTTGGTGATCATGTCTTCTACTATGTTCCCCATTTCCTTAGTCTTGACTAGCCATTTTAGGAATGTGATAAATTGGGCATTAACCTCTACTATGATTCTTATCCCTAGCACTACCTTGTCTAAGTCTATAGGGAGGAAACATGTTTCCACATCTTAAATAAGGACCACACTAGAACATATCCTCAAAGTGTGATAAGAGTGTTGTATACCTAGGTACAAGTCATTTGAGTAATGGCTAGAATAACCAAGAGTTATGACTAACGTGACACAAGGTATGAAAAACACAAAAGGATAGAATAAGATAACTAAGTGAGGAGAATAGCTCATGTGTAGATTGCAAGTTGTCAACTAAGGAAGAAGTCAGAGTTGGACATTATTGTAGACAGAGGAATGACCAAGTGTTCTAGACATAGATTACATAAGATTTTGAATGGGCAGCTCAAAATATCTCACTTTTGCTAATAGATTTAACAGATTTGCATGAGGAAATTACTCCAAGGTGAGGGATTACAATAAAATAGTTGAGAAAACTCAATTGGCAGAGTAGTTTTAATAGTTTTAGGACAAGGTACTATTATAATTAAACCAAAAACATAAATAACAATTGCATGCAAATATAACCAATAATAGAAAATAATAGATCACACAAAAAAGAACACAAGACACCAAGATTTAACATGGTTCATCCAATCCTTGGGCTACATCCACCAAATAGCAAGTCTAATATTATTACAATCTAGTGATTATAACCTGATCACAATCCCCACTCCCTTACATCTCAATACTACCACAAGAACCAATTTCACATCATAACTATAAAACAATCCCTAACCCTAAGCTCTTTTATACAAGTATTTTTACCACTTTAGGGTTATAATTAATACTTAAATGTTAGCCCAAAATCTCGATAAAATAGGGCCCAATTTTTTTTTGAGTCACCACAATCTAATAATCTCCCACTTGGGGATTGATCAAGCTCCACACTAAACATCAATCTCCCACTTGGAGATTGATCCTGTAGCTATACCACTACTCCATGAGGCTCCCACTAGATCAAACCACCTTGAACTCTACTATTCTTTTATTCATGTTCAGTCTAGAGACCACCCGAAGTTGAAGAGGAGTTCAACTTATCCTTTGTTACTACCTTTGTCAACATATCTATTGGATTTTCATTTGTATGTATCTTCTCTAGCTTTAACAATCCATCATCCAAAACTAACCAAATGAAATGGTACCACAACTATATGTGTTTGGTCTTTGAATGCAGAGCTAAATTCTTTGCAAGATGATGACACTCTGACTATCTGTGAACAAATAATTATCCTTCTAAGGATGTCCCAATTCTTTCAAGAATAACTTAAGCCATATCATCTCCTTGACTACCTCTGTAGCAGCAACATACTCTAGCTCTGTAGTGGATAGAGCATTAATCTTCTGTAACCTAGAAACCTAGCACACAGGTACCCCACCAATAGTAAATACATAACCTATAGTACTCTGCCAAGTATCAATATCCCCTATCAAATTTGAGTCAACATAACCCTGTAAATTAGTAGTAGAGCTCCCAAAGTGTAGACACTTATTTGATGTTCGTCTCAAATATCTAAGAATCCGTTTGACTAGATTCCAATGCTCAATTCCTGGATGACTCATATGCCTGCTAATGATTCCCACTGCATGTGCAATATCTAGCCTAGTACATACCATAACATACATCAAACTTCCTACAACTGAAGCATAGGGTACCTTGGACATCTTATCCTCCTCTTCTTATTTCTTGGGACACATCTCCTTAGTCAACTTCAAATGACTAGGTAAATGTGTGCTGACAGCCTTAACATTCTCCATAGAGAAATGTTGCAACATCTTCTCAACATAATCAGCCTGAGATAGCGTCAATGTTCTATTCTTCCTATCTCTACAACTCTTCATACTAAGGATTTTTTTTTGCTACCCCCAAGTCCTTCATAGGAAATGCATGTGCTAATTAGTGTTTCAGCCCATTAATGTGATCCATGTTAGACCCAACTACAAGTATATCATCAACATATAAACATAAAATAATGTAGCTATCATCATCCAACCTCTGAAAATAAGCATAATGATCTGAATGACACCTATTATAGCCATGCTCATGCATAAACCTATCAAATTTCAGATACCATTTCTGAGGTGCTTGCTTCAAGCCATATAAACTGTTCTTCAATTTGCACACTATGTTCTCCTTACCTTTGACCTAAAATCCATATGGTTGAGCCATACATATCTCTTCATCCAAATCACCATGAAGTAAGGATGTTTTAACATCAAGTTGCTCTAAATGCAAATCTTCAGTAGCCACAAGATTTAAAATAGTACAGATAGAAGTCATTTTAACAATAGGAGAAAATATCTCATCAAAATAAATGCCCTTTTTTTTGTGCAAATCCTTTTACAACTAACCTAGCTTTAAATATTTTCTTACCTCCTTCCTCTTCTTTTAAATTGTAAACTCACTTATTCTATAAAGCCTTTTTACCTACAGGAAACTTGCATAAATCCCATGTCTTATTCTTCAGCAAAGAGTCCATTTCATATTTCATTGCAAACTCCCACTAAATTTTTATTATCCACTTGCACAACTTCATCATAACATTTAGGTTCATCAACATCAATAAGTAAAATAGAATACAAAGAGGGAGAGAATATTTCTAGAGGTCTAGTTTGCCTTGTTGATCACCTAACATTCATCGATGTATGTGGTATTTATTGTTGCGGTTGTTGCACATCATGAGGAATGGTTGGAACACTAGATTTTGAAGTATCATTCAACACTACATAATCATCTTCTTCCTTCTCATGTTGTTGCAACAAATCTTTGTATAACTCTTTATCATTGAATATGACATCCTCGCTTCTTACAATTTTATGATTTTCAAAATCCCAAAGCCTATAACCAAATTCATTAATGCCATATCCAATAAAAAAACATTTCTTTGACTTAGCATCTAGCTTGGTTCTATTTTCAGAATCTATGTGAGCAAAAGCTTCACAAAAAAAGGTCTTGGGAAAAGAATAAATCACCTTCTTACTAGTCCATGCCTCCTCTAGACCCAAAGGAGTAGAGGGACGTCTATTAATCAAATATAAAATAGTATTGATACCCTCCATACACATGTGTAATAGAAACCTAGCATGGAATCTCATGCTCCTTGCATGCTCCACTATAATCGTGTTCATGCATTCAGCCACACCATTTTCCTGTGGAGTCCTTGGAATAGTTTTCTATCTATGAATACCATTAGTGGAGAAATAATCTTCAAATTAATGACTACAATACTCACCACCATTATCAGATTTGAGACATTTTAATTTCTTACTAGTCTCATTTTCAACCAACCATTTCCATTTATTAATAGTTTGAAATACATTGGATTTTTGTCTAAGGAAATAAACCCATACCTTTCTAGTTGCATCATCAATAAATGTAACATAATAATGAAAGCTTGCAAGGGAAGATACCTAAGTCAGTTTCCATACATCGGTATGCACAAGCTCTAATTTCTCCTTTTTATTTTCCTTTCCAGTCTTCATAAAACTCACTCTCTTTTGTTTTCCATACATGCAACTTTTAGAGAAATCCATATTATCACATTTTAGACATAGTAAAACTTTCTTTGAATGAATTACTTTCATACCTTTCTCACTCATGTGTCCAAGTCTATTTTGCCATAGTGTTGTATTTGAATTTATAGCAGCTATTTGTTCTCCCTGCTCAACTGCATCAATTGTTCCTAAAAATTCATTTTTCTCTGAAACAATTAAAGTAGAAGGAATAATATGACCTATACAAAGATATAAGGTTCCTACTTTCACACCTTTTGCTACTACAAGGGAACCTTTTGAAACCTTCCAATTTTTATCATTAAAAGTAACTACACAACCCTCATGACCAAGTTTCCCTGCTAAAATTAAATTCCTACTCAGCCTTCGAACATGTCTTACCTCATGTAGTAGCCAATGATTCCAATTTTGCAAACTTAATCTTAACTTTTCCCTTTACAATAATCTAACAAGGTTCATTATCCCCCAAATAAACAAGTCCAAAATCCCCTTGGACATAATCAATGAAATAACCTCTATGAGGTGTAGCATGAAATGAAACACCAAAATCTAAAACCCATGAATCATCAATATTTTCTAAAGATAGAAGCAAAGAATCCTCTTTAGATTTGTTACTTACCACATTTTCCTCCTTGTCTCCCATTGGTTTATCTCATTGATTTTTCTTTTGATTCCAGCGATCTTTCTTTTTATGACCTAGTTTCCCACGATAGGAATAGTCATTTGGTCCTCTTGATTGAGACCTCCTCCCTTTTGAATTTCCTCTTGATTTCCCATGATTTCTAAAATTACTTGCTCTCTTACTCATTCTACCCCTAATTGTGCATTCAAAGCACTTCCTGATGTAGATGCACTTAAGGATTTCCTATGAGTTTGCTCACGCAAAATAACATCGATCACATCATCATATTTTAGGGCACTAGATCCAAGAACATAATTACTTACAACCATTACCAAGCCATTCTAGCTTTCAGGCAAAGAACACAAAATCAAGAGAGCCTTAATTTCTTCAGCAAAATTGACACCCATAGAAGATAACTAACTAGTAACAGTATTAAACTCATTTAAATGATCTGTAATAGATCCACCTTCTTCCATTTTGATATTAAATAAATGCTTCATGAGAAATACCTTGTTTGAAGTATAGGGCTTTTCATACAATTTTGCTAGGTTTTGCATCAATTCTTCTATCATATTTGCTTTTGTAATATTAAATGCCATTGATGGTGCCAGGCATAATCAAATGCTTCTAGGTGCCTTTCTATCTAAAAGATCCCATTAGTCATTTGACATAGATCCTTGATTCTTGGCTTTGCCTTCCAATGTCTTTGATAAATCCTTCTGATAAAGATAGTCTTTCATTTGCATCTTCCATAACTAGAAGTTCTGCCCATTAAACCTGCCAACCCTTAGCTTACCCTTATTTTCCATCGCTCCCACTCAACTGTGAGACTTTCCTACAAAGGATAACTAAAAGATGACCTCACTCTGATACCACTTGTTAGGATTAAACCACAAATAGAAATAAAAATTACATGCAAATATAACCAATAAAAAATAATAATAGATCACATAGAAAAGAACACAAGACAACAAGATTTAACATGGTTCACCCAATCCTTGGGCTACATCCACCTAACAATAAGTCCAATATTATTATGATCTAGTGGTTATAACCTAATTACAATCTATAATCCCTTATGCTCAAGACCACTACAAGAACCAATTTTGCATCATAGGTATAAAACAATTCCTGACTGTAAGTTCCTTTATAAAAGTATTTCTATCACTTTAGGGTTATAATTAATAATTACTGGTCAGCCCAAAATCCCATTAAAATATGGCCCAATTTTTTTTCGAGCCCTAAAGAATTTATGAAGTATGTATATTACTTTCTTGATCAGTCAGCACAATCTAACTAATACCACATGAAGATTTACAGAGAATCATGTGAGAAGGTACAAAGAACCAAACAAAGATTCAAAACAACAAATTAAGACCAACTTTCTAACACGAGGACTTGCATAGAGCCATGTAAGGATCTTATAGTTTGACCAAAAGAGACAAGATGTTGACTTGAAAGTAAAAGTGTTTAGCAAATATCGCGTGGAGATTAATAGACATGAATGCATGGAATCATAAATTACCACATAGGGAAGTGAAGAAAGGGAGTTTTTTCACATGAAAATGCACAGAACTAGATACAAGAAAAGGTTTAGATTAATAATTTTTTACTAAGCTTGAAGAGATTTTTTAATGGTTTTGATAGATCTAAACATATGACTGACTATGTTTATAAATTTTAGGCAGATATCAACATTGTTTTCATGTTTTGGACATCATTTCCTTTTGAAGTAGACAATTGTTTTTAAACATAGGAAGCAAGCAGTAGTCACAAAAAATCCAACCGAGGACAAAACAACTCGGAGGGGCAAGGGAGTCTTGACCCTTTTTTTGTGGCAGATTTGATCAAGTTTAAAGACTCGAAAAAGACATGCTTTATCCATATAACCAAAAATCGTAGGGGAAACAAAACCTTTGTCTCACAACTTATGTGCATGCGTTCACCTCACATAGCCATGTCACCCCACTAGATGAAACCCATGCTTTGGGTGTATTCCAAGGACTCAATAACATATATGCTGAATGGGCACCCTTGTGGCAGGGGTCAAGCATGTATGTCACCTTCCAATGTCCAGGTACATGCCTATGGTGAGTATCTATAGGAGACATTCTTCTCCCTCCTTGCACATAGATTATGGCCCATTTTAGAGGTGAACCAAGTAGAAACTAACTAAGAGGTTTTTACTTAGCTTTCATTCATATTAACCCTTGGTGGCTTCACAAATGAAGTTTAGGCCAACAACCCACACCAGCATCTAAAAGTCCATACACTTTAGTAGCAAGACTAGGGTTGGTATCGGCCAGTGCAATAGACATAGCCTCTCCTTGATATGTGATATCAGAATGAAGAAGAGTAAATAAATATGGCTTTTGAGTCTTTTGATCTAAAAATATTATATATTATAGTGAGTTGGAATCATTGGTGAAAGGTTTGTGCTCACTTGGGTCATCCCAGAGGTTGGATCGCTTTGACAGGCCCTCTAAAGGATAACTCAGATTGGTGGTTCAGATCTAAGGGTCAAGTTTTTGATTTATCACAAGGGGAAAGAGCATAATCCTCTACCTCATCACCTTACCCAAACACACAAAACATGGTCATCACTAAGTTAGCTTATCAATCCCAACTTGTCCTATTCCAAGACTTTGATCCCCTAAAAGGAAATCATCATCTCTTCACAAAAGACTTTTCTTCGAAGAACAACCAACTTTCTTGCCTCCCTTAGGTACCATCTCCCAAAGTAATCTAGGCTTTTCATTTACTCTTGGGTGTCACTTCCAAGTAGTAAAGAGAATAATCCCATATTCCTTTATCTAGAGCTCTACGAAGTTCACAAGCCCTATTAAACTATGTGTAAGAAAGTAGTAAAAGGGACATGATGTTTTACTGGGTTTGAATGTATTCTTTGACATGTGTATCTTCAAAAAAAGTCCCTACAATCAAACTGTTAGTACAGTTTAAGAGTATGTAATAAGGTGTCTTCAACAAGCATTTTGCAAACTACTGTTAAGTTGTTGAATATCAGAAATAAAAAATGAAATGCTTCAAAAAAATTGCTAGTTAAATCATTATGATAAAAAATAAATTTGAAATTACATTTTGAATTTTACTGATGTCAAATTTTGTTCAAAATTCTTCAGAGGCCCACATGAGAAAATGGTGTGTACCATGCAAGAAACGTCACAATTATACACTTTTTGATGTGAGGAAGTGCAGAATAGGGAGCATGAGAAATTGACAAACTCTATGGATGAATGTGACATAACATTAAAAAAATGTAGAATAAAGGACAGATGAGGCTAGAAACCTAATTTCTCTACCCCATGATGGGTGGCATAAATGTGAGTAGTAAATGTGGGCCTCTATGATTCACAAACACCTCAACATGATCCTTACATGAAGAATCATTCTAAAATTAACATTGGATTGTTCATTTAAAATAGTTTGACAAGCTGATCTATTGCCTCCTACCTAGAATGATTATGCTACTCACTCTTAGAACAAGAAGCTAGCAATTATAAATCTAGAATTAAGGATTTTAAGCTATATGATATGTAGTATTTATTCTAGATGAGATGCAAGATTAATCTAGATGAAATTTAGATTTGATCTAAGAAAGTGAAAGAACAATTAAGCTAGATGAGTGCATATTTAAGCTAAAATGAGATTACAATGCAAGAAAATCAAAGCTAATAATATAAGAGATGAGTGATTTTAAGTTCGATATTATTCACGTGCATCCCCTGTAATGAAGAATTGAGAGCTTCTTAAATAGAATCCAATAATTGATCAACAATTGAGATCAAATTGAATGAACGATTGAGATCTGAAGAAGATTTAGCTAGAATAGAAAGTTTCCTTGTGAGAAGGAAGTTAACTGATTTTCATTTGAGTGGAATAAGGAGTTAATTGATTTAATTCCTTTTATAATTTCAGTCAACTCAATGTTTCCAACTCCAAGCTATGAGAGAATATAGGAGAAGATATTTGATTTAAGGAAATTAAATTCAACAATTAAGATGAGGATATTTAATTAAATCAAATATATTTAATCCTTATGTATATTAGCTAAAGGGGTGAATTTAATTTAATAAAGTACTAGGACTTATAATTAAATTAATTAAATTAATAGGTTAATTAGCTAATTCAATGAATATTTAGGAATTAATTAAAGTAAGTGATTAATATAGATTAATGATTTTTTGCATTTGACACTTAGGTTGAGTAGAGATTATCAGAATTAAAATTGCCTAGTACAATAGGAATTTAGGATTTCTCAAATAGACTAGAATTAGTTTAGCATGGCAATGTGCCAAATTGGGGTGTTACAAGTATGTCATTAGGTCTTCTCAAGTTGTAGATCTTTTTGGGAATTACATGAATTTAAAACTAGATTTCCATGTCAGTGACATTGTTCAATTTCATACCTCTACTATTGCACTCTACAAGGGTTTTCTTTGCAAGAGCACCTCGAGCTAGGGTTTTGGTAGTTTTAGGTCTTTCTATCATAGGGTAACTTGTGACTCAATGGATCATCTTCTTTGTAATCTATTTTGGTTTTCTAAGCTAAAAGGACATATTGTGAACCTTGCTTAAAACATATCTAATCCACTTCACTTGAAAATTCCTTAGCATGTCTAGTGCATGAGTAAAACCTTGAATTTCAAATTTTTATGCTTAGGTATCAACACTTCATTTCAACTAATGCATTATATGCCTCATTTATCTTGGCAGAACCTAATTCTTGAATTGTGCAATGATAAATTGACCTAATGTTATTTATCAATAGTACCTTTAGAGTAATGATTGTGAGCTCCCAATGGTTCTTTCTACTCAAGAATTACAGGGTAAAGCTTTAATTTTTGTGCTTCACATACCACATTCTTCAACAACATATCTTCATTTCTTTTGCACTAGATTTGGATGCCATTTTTTTAGGTAAATAAAAATTTCTACTGATAGATAAACTTCCTAATATGTACTTCTGCAAATTCACTCCAACAAAACAATAATTTACCCTTGATCGCTTGGGGTTCAAAAATTGCCTTGCTCAAACTGGTCTCTAAAATCATGATGAAAATAGATAAACTTTTGATTCCATCCTTTATAAAAAAATTCAACTTTTAGGTCCTAATGAATGCTCCATACTTGGTAGGTGAGAAGGCTTGGCAAGGTCTTCAAACTTAAGCTTGACATGAATTGTTCATCGAGATGATCAATTAGAATTGGTTTCTAACTTGGATTTTCTTGGTGATGCTTGATAGCTTAGTTACAACTAAATATTAACTAGGTTACAATGTAGTTCCCTTGGTTGACGTTGTGCATCTAAATATGTAGGTTTGGACTATTCTTTCTTGGTTACCTAGAATTGATGTAGGATCTTCTTTGCATTTATAGTTCAAGCCATCTCCTTGAATTCCTAGTTGGGTTTGGATGCTTCACCCAACTCACTGGTTTGGATGACCCAACTCATTAGTTTGGATGACAATAGCTTCATTTTCTTACCTTGTCTTTTCCTCTAATTTCCATACCCATTTCTGAATCATCTAAGTTTTGATCTCTTCAATCTTTATTTTCCCTTTTTTTTCTTCAGTAGATTTTTTTGTAGCTTAATTAGTACAATTTCTAACAAAATGACCTATCTTTATTCATACATAACATCTTACATTATTATTATTTTTCTTGAAGTGTTTTCTTACACAATTTACTCCAATGTGGTCACATTCTCCACATAGATGACATCTTCCCCATGTGTTGTAGTCCCAACCAATAAATTCTCTTTTTCTAGTTCCATCGTGGTGATTATTTTGATTCCATTTATTTAATCTAAACTTAGAAGACTTGTGAGCATGGTTATGATATGTGCAATAGTTTCCTTTAGACTTTGATATGGTTCTACATTCATTTTCTATGTGTTGATACTTGTTACATTTATAACAATGACCTTTGAACTTGCGTTGCATGGTATTACTGTAAGAAATGTTTGATGTATATCCTATTTTCCCATAATTGCTACATGTAGGCCTTTTATTCTTTTGTGCTTCTTTCTATGATGATTTTACTTGATTAGTATACCCTAAGCTAGTAGTGCCTTTAGTTCTATTAAAAAAAAGAGTCATACAATTAATTCACACTTTCTTGTAACCTCAAAATTCTTTCATTGAGTTCCTTTTTATCTCTTAGTCCATTTTGGATTCTTTCATTCTTTGTTCTTAGATTGGTGATTTCATGATTTGCATCATCTATCTGATTTTCCATGTCTTTTTGATGTTGTGATTGTTAGAAATAGATAATACTGAGAGGGAGGAGGGGGGTGTTGAATCAATATTCTCCAAACTCTTGCCCACAACTAAATATTGTTAACTACCTTATAACTTGCATATGCAACTTAACCAACAATGTTTAATACTAAATATAAGCATACAAAGAGAGAACTCATAACACCATTATTTTTTAAGTGGGGAAACCATGGTGAAGGGAAAACCCCAGTGGGGATAATACCCACAAGATGATCCACTAAATAAGAAATCATGTTAAGGATATTGATCCTATTAGGAGTCTATGAAATACATAGTGTCTTGAGTCCTTGCTAGAGGACTAGGCTCTGTTAAAAGCCTCAACTTTGTTTGGAGTTGGTAGATCAAATATAATGTATGCAAGAAGAGCCCATTGCCCTAACATGCAATATATAATTAAGTTTCTTCATAGGAATAGATATACATACAATACTATCTTACGATTGTATCTTTCACTTTCTCTAATCATACATTAAATTTTGCATCACATAAGGCTCACATATCATTTAAGCTTTCTTCACTAAAGTTCTAATCGCATACATGCTACACATTATGTGCACAATATATGAACTTTACTTATATCTTGCAAATTATCAAAACTTTTCTTGGTTGGCCTTGATGCTTTTACACGCTTGACCAAATATAAAATAACTTTGGGTTTAACATCTAGGATTTTGGCCCAAAATGATTAAGCAATTGATTTGTTTCCATAATAATTCCTTAATCCCTACACTTCAATTAATTGTCATGCTCTATTTTTCTATGCTAATTACTTGAACTAGTAATTTAGCCATAACTTGGATCATACTGTCCATATAGGTTTTTTCACTGACATACATCATCATGACCCTATCAACTATCTATCATCAAATATGCATGAGCTATCTCAAATTCTATCATCTATACATAATATATATGTCTCTGTACTATTGTAAACTATCTAACTCTTAAATTTTTTTTAAATTTTGATGCCATCATGAAATAGTAAAAAGTATATGTTGTCGTAAGTGACAAAAATCATACACCTACCTAGCCATATTGAAAAAAATCTCCCCCTTTGGCGTTCATGGTAACATTTGGGAAAATTGGCTAAGTCCCAAAATGATGTCATTCAAAACAATAATAAATACAAAGAGTAACTACTCAAAAATTGACCTTCAAAACATAAATTTTTTATTCATGTCTTGATGGATCATTACATTCCTTATCAATCCTTGTTAAGTTTTTAAGTACATAGATAAGCTCCCCCCTACATATACATAGACATACTTTTCCCTTACATTAAAAAACATATAAAATCTTATGTTTCCATACATACTTTTCCCTTACATGGAAAAGGTGTCAAAAATTAGTACACACAAAATTGTTTTTCCTTCCTCTATTCAACTTGATATTCTAGATATACAATCTATGAAACTAAGTTTTAGTTTGTCAAGATCCTTCTTCTAGTTTTCTCTGACTATATCAGATATACTGATGACTAAACAAAGTGCATATGATGCCACTTCTATTGTGCTCAAGTCAGCATAGGCAAATTTGTCATAAGATGACTTTCATGCAAGGCACTCCTCCAATTTCTTCTGCAAAATACTGATTTTAGATGACAATTTTTTTGTAAGAATGGAGAATCTCCTGATTACTTTATCCTTATTAGTTCCAATGCCTTTGATAGCACTATGAATTTTCTCCATTTCTAATCCAAAGTCTTCAATTTTTTCCTCTAGTTTCTACAATTTGATAGTGAGTGTCTGTATCTTACTCATTTGGCCTTTGATCTGATTATCAAAAGTTGATAGATAATTTTATGACATTGCACATTGTCCATACAAATTCTTACCCTCATCTTTATTTTTCCTTAGTTCCTTAATGCATACATTCATATCTTGTAAGTCATTCCTAACATTAGTGCATATTGTGTCAAACAATGATGCATCATGCTTTGTCTTTGCTTGTACTAAAGAAATATTAGACAAGGTTGTAAACTCTTCATCAAAGGATTTCACTAATTCTTTCACCTTTACCTATAAGTATGGATTTTTTATAGTTGTGTGAACTATCCTTTACATCCTTTTTAACACTTCTACTAATATTCTTTCTAAATTCCTTTTATACTTTTTCTTCTTATGTATCTTTCTCAAAGAGCTCATTAGACCTTTTTGATGATAATCATCATTGGATAATATTGGCAATAATAGATCTAACATTGCTGAGGCAGCTATTGCAGTAGGTATAACTTTTGGTGCAACATAAAGCATGCTCACTTCATGCTAAAAGACTACCTTCCTATACTTTGTTTCCACATGTTTTAGATTAGGCAAGAATGTCGACTCTTGCATCACAATCTTCCACTTCTCCTGAAGTTTAGAAGATTCCTTCACTTCTACTTTGTTTCCTTCTTCTATTTTTGTATTTTCTTTCTCCTCTTATATCCTTCTCTCTACTTCTTTTCTTTCTTCTTCTTCTTACTCTCTTCCTCCTTTTTCTCTTCTTTCTTTCTTCCTTCTTTCCTCTTCTCATCTTCTCATCTTCATATCTTTTTGTTTCTTCCTCCTTTCTTATTTCTTTTCTTATTTATTTATTTCCTCTTCCTTTCTCTTTTCCTTCTTTTCACTTTTATTCATTTCTTCTTTTTCATTGTCTTCATCTAAACTAGAATAGGAAGTGAAGTTGCCAAAAATATTAGTTACATAAGCTACAAAAGGGTTCTCCTTAGCATCTATAGTTATGTGTGTATTATCCACTTGCGTGGATTTAGTACCAATAACTCGATGTGGACGTCAATAATTTTGTTGTGCCTCTTCAATTCTTCTTCACCATTAGTAGAAGTACTAGCCTCCACATAAATTGGACTTCTTGTTTCAGGTTGCACACTCACCTTGGTGACTTTAGGCATGGAAGTCATATATTTTTCTATGGCTTCTTCAGTTTCCTTCTTTACCTCTTCATATTTTCCTTCCATAAGAATAATTTCTCTTCTTTGATTCCTTAGCAAACATTGAATACCTTTCAAAATTATTTTTGTGTCCTCCTTTGTACTAACTTCACACAACTTATGAATCATATTTTATTTTAATTTACCATCTTCCTCTTCTACTCTTCTCTTCTTGTTTAGTAATCTATTGTACAAATATTCTAGTATCTTATTTTGAATACTATCAAAAATCTTATTCCTACAAATCATGTTCCTTACAATAGGATTCTCTAATTGTCTCCTATCCATGTTACTACACAAGCTATAATACTTATTTAACTAAAAAAAATTATCAGTATTTATAATCTTCATATTTAGATTTTGAGTCTTTGGTTTCCAAGCTTTCTTATTAGTTGGTGTCCTTCCTTCTCCAACTATATGTTCCACTAGTTTTTCTTCAATCTCTTCATTAGACTCCTCAAAATCACTGCTTTGTAGTATCTTCCTTCTTTTTTTGGGTCCACTGGTGGTTTGCTTGACCCTTTTCTTGGAGGATGGTGTTGGTTCTTTCTTAAGCTTCACCAATATCTCTTAGTTACTCTATACAACAAATACATCATTATCAGGTTTCTAAGCTTATTTTGTCCATGTTGTACTCTAACTAGTTGAACTTGCATAACTACTACACAAGGTGTAGTAGATATTTGTGAAGTAGACCCTACTACTGTCAACTTCCACATTCCTTTTGATCTCTTTGCTGTGAATTTTATAATGAACTTCTCTCATTTTCTATTCAAAGGTACCCCATCTTGGACACTCAGTGTCCCTTTCTAACTATATTATAAATTGTGTTTATCCTTCAATGAGTTCTTCACTCATTTCATAGTTCATGGGTTCAATAAATTTCACCCTAGGTTCTACTACCTCAATACAAGTAGTTTTGGTCTCTAACATAAAAAATATCTAATCTTTAAATTTCTCCACCTTAGAGGGAGGTATTCTATATCTTTACTTCATCTTAGATTGGAAACTTTTCATTATCATGTCAATGTCCTTATCTCTAACATTCTCTAGTGTGGCCCTATAGCACTATGTAACTATTTTCATTGAGCACTCATTACTATTCTAATTTTTCATACTAAGAAACTATTTGATTGCATAGAAAAATAAATGTGTCAAAAAGGATTCAAGTCTAAAAACTATATTCTTAGATATCTTTAGCTTCACAATGTTGTCCAACAACTGCACTCTGACAATCTCACACATGTTTACTTTCTTCTTCTCAACTACCATAACATAGGCTGCATGCAAAGATCCCTCTAGCATGGAGTTCACTCTGGAAATGTGAATCAACTTATAACCTTCAATCTTCCTTAACACTCTAACTCCATTGTCCTAGATTGGGTCAACTCTCATGTTCCTTCCTTCAAACTTAGTTTTCAAGTTTGTCTCAACTGTCTTTCTTACATTTCTATCATTTAATAGATTATAGCTTCATTTCTTAAACCTATGACCTTATAGATTAGGTCATTTCCAATTATGATAGGCACATCTCCTAACCATAACATTTCTTCATAAACTTGACCTAGGATAATCCTACTCCACTCATGATTATTGAATACCACGAAAAACATATACTTAATTACGTTCAATTCATTTAGGTATGTGTTCTCATATTTTAGGGTTAGGTCACTATTACACATAACTCTAAATCCTTGTGGATATCTTCATCTTTAACATTCTCAAATTTACAATGAATCTAGCTTCTAACATCTTCTATCTGAATTACATTTTGTGGGATTTGAGAAATGCTCCTAATAGGTCATCAATGAGAGAGACAAATGAGTGTTTCTTGAATTTGTACCTAGGTCTCTCACTTATATAAAAAACTGAGTAGATTTCCATACTGCTAACTATTGATACTGAATTATTTCAATAAAAACTTTGTAAAATACCTTTAATATCGCTATTAGGGCTTCTACAACTTTGCACTTTGAATGCTTCACTTTGCACTTGAATTTGTTGTCAGATCTCTCACAAATTTCGTTAAACTCTTCACACAATCAAATAGTACTAAATTTCTTACTCGCAATCCTTAAATCATTTTGAGTTTATTTCTTCATTAAATGTGCATCTTCTTCTTCTTCAAAAGATGTCATTTATTAGTAGTAAACTCATTTTCTTCCATACGAGTTATTGTGATCTTAAAAATGCTTGCTCACTCAACCATAACTTCCTCTCTATGTTGACTACCTTCTAGTGATTGCACAACTTCTAATTTGCAATATATCATAAGTTTTGATTAACTTATGCTCTGTCTCAACTATAAATTCTTGATTTAGATAGGATGAGTCACAAACAATTCATGACTTTAGTTTCTCATTACGTGCATAAAAATACTACTATTCCAAAACTGTATGAGAACTTTCTAGATTATTTTATTTCATAAATACTTCTTTGAATTCATCAACATTTTCTTTGATTTGTTCCTTCTAACTTCTTTTGCTGCCATGACCATTTCTTCTATCATTTGTGTTATTGTTCCATATGTAGTTAGGATTTGTGTTGAATTTCCTTCTGTCCATTCTTCAAAATCTTGATGTGTGTCCAAATTTATTTTATAACTAACATATAGGTAGATTCCTTCTTTGATTGGTTCCATTGTGACTTTTAGGTGCTCTTCAATTTCTTGCAATATGTCTAGGATTGTTACACTTTTAACATATAATCTCTTTCCTTTCTCCATTAGATCTTTCACCATCATTAAAATTTCTCTATGATCTCTCTCTTTCTTTACCTACAAGGTTAATTTGTTGGAGTTTCAATTTGGCAAGGTCATAAGTGTGGTCCTTCTTCACTTTTTTGTAGCCTAATTCTACTACCATACAAGACACACAATTCAATCCACTAGATTCAATAAAATTGTGAACAATTATTCTTATTGCAAATGCAATTAAGGGATCAATACTTTTGTCTATAGTCATGCCTCTTTTGTTCCATATTTCCCCTATATTCTTCTCTATTGTCTCCTTAGCATCACTTTTTTACAAGCTAGATTTGTCATTTCATCAAAATATTGACTTGTTAATGTCTAATATAACCACTAGACTTATAGGACAGAAGAGGCGGTTCAGCCATGTCACAAATCTTGAAGGGGAATGTTTGCAGTTAGTCCAATAATCCCCCCTCAATGTTACCTAAGGAGATTCAAACTATGACCAAGTTTTGATACCACTTGTTACAAGTTATAGTTGTCATTGCACCAAAAGATCGACCTATCAATGCTTGATATAACAACTAGACTTATAGAACACAGGAGATAATTAAGCCATGTCATGAATCTCAAAAGGGAACATTGGTGGTTAGTCTAACATAGTTCGTATGATCTAGGGTCTATCTAGGGTAAGATACTTTTTTACTCATTGGATGATCCTTTTTGTGATCTTAGTAGGGCCATTTTCACACCATATGGAGTTGTCATGTATTCTACTAATACCTATCTTAATCCATTCCATTTTGAATACATTTGGAAAATCTACGGCATGGGTCAACCATTTTCTCTCTATGATTTTGTTTTCCTCCTTCAATACTCCATCTACACATAGTTTTCCATACAAATATCTAATTTCCATGTCTCCAATACTTCCAACTTTACATGTGTAGCAACATCTAACATCTTGTATCATCAAAATATGTGGTGGTATCATCGATAACACACCAAATGGATCTCCCTTATATGCTATCTTAGGAATAGATCAGAAGGGTGGTTGTTTGATCTCATTATAGATTAATTTAACATTCAAAACTTATGTTCCTTCCTTCCTAATAGTAGTAGAAGAGCTGCATGCCATTTTTAAATAACTATGGTTTGTGATTATTTAAGTAGTGCAGCTTGACACATGACAAATACCATATGAATATGATAATTAGTGACAAGTAGCAGCTGAATCTAGTTCACAAACACTTGAATATTTCTCCTTAGTTCACCTTATTCTCTTCATGCTCTCTTAAATCTCTAATGAATGTAAATGAGTAAAAAATTGACTATATAACCCTTAAAACTTGGCAATAAATGCTTAGTGCTTACAAAGCTAAAAGCTCAACTACCATAGAAATTTCAACTCACTTGGCTTACACATAATTTCTACTATGCTTGACAACACAGTGAGCTTGGCCAATACTATCAACCTTAATAGCTCAGAATCAACTAAAATTTCATTTTCACTTGGTAGCAACTGTGAAACTTTTCATGCTCGATGACAACATGAAAGCTAACGAAACTTATAGAGTTCTTCTAGGCCATAACCAATACATTGATCTTAATTCATATATATATATATATATAGTCATTTTAGAACTTAGATTCTTGGAACTAATGTAGAATATATCATTGAAATATCAATTCCACACATACTTTTTGATTGCTTAGTTGGGGATGATGTGATCACCTAATCCATTGGATGAAGTGATCTCATCTGAACATGATGTTCTAAAATCTTCCATTTTCTTCCATGTCTTGCTCATTTTTTCTTTGAATTTCTCAACATCAACCTTCTCTTTACCTTTATTGAATTCATTGCTTGGCGCCTTTGACTTTTTTGAACAATTTTTGCTAATGTAACTAGTCTTCAAGCAATTGAAGTATGTAGTTTGACACAACCATCTACTCTAATCACTTCTAAAATGTGTTCTAATGAAATTCTTAGGAACATGTCCATACTCTTGACAATAGTGACAAGTATACCTTGTATTGCATTAGATATGCATTCATATGCTTTATGTCCATAATTATGAGAGTTGTAGCAATATCCTTCAAATATTTGTGTGCTTGAAGTCTTGGTCTTGCATTCATGTGACTGATGTCTTTTCTTGTTGCACTTATGATAGTAACACTTGAACTTCTTCTTAGGGTTCTAATTTGCATTGTTGCTCCTACACAAAATAGTTGTATGACGTAACTTTCCACAATTGTGATAAGTTTGTTTGTAGTTCTTACATTTTTTGTTTCTTTCTTCATCACTTTTAGTTGATTCTCCTTCCTCAATACTTTTGTATCCTAATCCAATTATATCATTGTTAGATCGAGGATATTTCATTAGTTTTGCAAAGTATTTGATAGCTTCACTAGGTTTGTTGAAACTTTCAACAAATTCTTTTTCTCTTCTTAGTTCATTCCTTAGTTGTTCATTCTATAACTTTAGGGTTGTGATTTCAATATCCATTCCATTCAATTCATGATTGGAAATCATCACTTGATTCATTATTTCTAGTTTCATGTTAGTAGTCCTTTGTACCTTTGATGTCTTCTCTTCCAGTCTGTTGGTTAGTGTCCTTTTGTCATCTTCAATCATGAATTTTCCTTCCTCAACTTTATTTTTCTACTCAGTCACCTCAAATAACAATAATTATTGGACTTCTTGTTCTATCTTAAGATTTATGACCTCTTCAATTAGGGCACCATTATTTTCCATTAGATCTGCAACCACCGTATCAAACTCACTTGACTTTCCATCTGCAAAAATTTTAGTAGTGTCTTCCTCTTGGTAATGTGTGTCATTTTCTTCAATAGATATATCTTTCCTTCTATTTAATGAGTGCTTCAAATGATCTCTTACTTCAGTGTGTTGGTGTAGGGCAAGTTGGATTTCAATCTTCTGATTGTCAATAGAGTTTCCCAACTTAGGTTTGTTACAATCTACTCCTTTATGTCCATAACCATGACAAATATAACAATAGAAATTAGTAAGAGGTTTAAAAGACTTACCTATGCAATCTCTCTTCATATGACCAACTTCATTGCATATGAAACATCTACCTCTAAATTCATGTCTAAACTTTTCCCACAACTAAATATTATTAATTACTTTATAACTTGCATATGAAAGAAAACTAATAATGTTGAAAATTAAATATAATTGTACATAAAGAGAGCTCATAACAAAATTATTTTTTGAGTAGGGACACCCTGGCAAAGGCAAAACCCTGGTGGGGATGATACCCACAATATAATCCACTAAACAAAAGAATCTTGTTAAGGATATTGACCCTATTAAGAGTCTATGAAATATATATAGTGTCTCAAGTCCTTGTTAGAGGACTAGGCCCTATTAAAAGCCTCAACCCTATTAGGATTTAGTAGATCAAATAAAATGTATGCAAGAAGAGCCCACTACCCTATCATGAAATATACAATAAAGTTTCTTCATAGGAATAGATATACATACAATAGTATTTTACTGTTGTATCTTACACTTGCTCTGATCATACATTAGATTTCAAATCACATAATTGGTGTAGAAACACCCACAATAAATCAATATAAAACCTTAGATCCATATATAAAACCTTGGATCTAAATATAAAACCTTGAAAATATTAATCAATAGGTATCTAGACCAAAATTGTATAAACTAGTTCCAAGATTGGCACTATTATAAGCACTTGGTCAACTATGGTGAAAGATGGTCAAAAGGCCTAAAATCTTAGGATCTTGGATTATTTTAGGATTTATCATGTTTAGAACCTATTTGGGTCATTAGATTTAAGTTTTCATAAGTTTTTCTT
Organism: Cupressus sempervirens; assembly: GCA_028749045.1. NCBI lineage: Eukaryota > Viridiplantae > Streptophyta > Pinopsida > Cupressales > Cupressaceae > Cupressus > Cupressus sempervirens. Next base: position 721,909,638 of record CM053791.1, read on the forward strand.
GTAAAGTGCAAAATTGCAAAATTGCTTGAAAAGTTGTTAAGCAAATTTTAAGCAACTTTTTGTAATTCAAAGAAAAAATTTCCGTAATGGACATAACAACTTTGAAATTTTTTTGTGACCATTGGAAGGCCTATAATAAGACATTTTAGGTGGGTGATAGGTAGGAAGGAGAGAAAGAATTTACTTTCAATTTTCAAATCAATAAAATACCTTATTTTTACTGTAAACAACCTATTGTTCTATGTCATATAGATTTGTACAGAATCTTACAAAGTTTAAAATATATGATTTTGGATAGGTGGATGAAGAAAATTTCCAATTCTCCTACTTCTAAGTTGCCATATATTTCTTAACTCAAGATATTCACATATTTATGTAAGTGGGTCTAAAATTCTTTCTAACCTAGGGTTTTAAAGCATTTTCAAATATAGAGGAGGATTTCACCATGGAAAATTTAATGGCCTCTAGTGAAATCCTAGGATTGGATATGCATATTAAGATGTAACTAGATTTAAGTTTGTACTTGTAGGTATCATTGAGAAATTTGATTCCCTAGGCATGCATTTCCCATGTGCATGCTAGTGAAAGGATGCAACATCTCTCACAACTCCAACCAGACTTGGCATAAATGCTCAGAATCAAGTTTTTAACTTGTCTATGGTTATCCTCATACATTACCATCATTTTTTTGTAGGATGGAGTCCTAGAACATGTACTTTCTTTGTAAATGGAGGCCTAATTGCCCTAGTTGCCTAAGTGAGAAAGTGAACAAAAGCCCATTTGTTTGTGTCATCAAACCTTGGTGCCTTAGGATGTTTTGTAAGTCCCAAAAAGGTGTCCAAAACTGAATTTTTTTTCCTATTTTGTGTGGATATATGTCCTTTAAAATCTTATTTTCATCGACAAGGGCTACTAGTCTTTTTGGATTATTTAACAAAGAAACTATGCAGAGAAACTTATGTAGTTTGGTTTTGACCATTGTTTCATGTCATTGGTGAGCTAAATAGACAATTATAATTTTTTGGAGTCTTCATTGGTCATTTGAAGAAGTTTAAGGTAATTTTCCCAAACATTAGTCAATTTGTGCATTGTGAGCAACTTGTGATAAGTTGTCTTGTTCATAGGGTTCCCTAGTGATTAGGGTTTTTCTTGTATGGGTGTAGGTTATGATAACCTAGTATCATCCTTGTAGCACTTGTGATTGGTTCTTTCACATTTGATCATCTTTACCAAGAGATTTGGTTGAAGGATTTTAGTGAAGAGTGTTTTTGGACCAATTGATCACCTTGTGATCAACCCCACTAGGGTCCATTGCATCAATAAGGCTCACATATCATTTATGCTTTATTCATTATAGTTCACATAACATACATGATACACATTATTTACACAAGATATGATCTTTACTTATATCTCATAAATTATCAAAACCCTACTTAGTCGGCCTTGATGCTTTTACATGCTTGACCAAATATAAAATAATTGTATGAATACAATAGGGAATGTAAAATATAAGAGGAGGGGGAGGGGTGGGGTGAATCAGTACTAGAGAAATTTAATGATTAAAACATTCACCACACATGCATCTCATAATTTGCATGTAAATTGAAATTCCAAACTAAACATGTTCATCCATATCATGAAAGCAAATAAATCTTCAATGCATATGACACAAGATATTTGGTTACCTTGAAGCCCTCCAATGAGAAGTTAAAATTGGGGTAGGGATGAAAACCAGAAATCTTCACTACTACAATTGTAAAGTATATCCAATGAAGGTTACAATGTTTGATGATAAACTATGATCTACCCTATGAAAGGTCTACACTATTAAAGGATTACAAAGACTATTAGGTCTTACCCTATTAAAGTATTTCAACACCCCATTAGAAGTATGCCTAGTTAAAGGACTTTAACTAATAATAAAGTAAGAACCCTATTAAAGGATTTGCACAAGCCTGCTAGGACTACTCGGTTAAGAGATTTTACTAATTCACCTATTAGAATGTCTCAACCTTGATCCTTCAGTTAGCACCTCTCTGCTAGATATTTGATCACCTCTTTCCTAAAGTATACTTTATCCTCCTGATCAGATGTATCACTTTTTTCCTCTCTCTACTTTCCTCCATTCTCTCTAACTAATTTTGGAATTCAATCCTTTTTCACAACTGCTTAGTCACCGTGAATGCTTTGTCTATGCATGAAATCTTCTCTCTTCACTCATTAAATCTTTAGGATTTCCCCTTCCTAAAATGATTTAGGTGACCTAAGGTTAGGTAGGAATTAATGATTGTGATTCACCTATTTATCCACTTAATTCATCTCTTAATTAGATTGGTTGCATGTACTACATAGGGATTCTCAATATAAATTCATTCTTATCATCTAGAATCACAAAAAAATCCTTAAGTTAGCCCAAAAATAGTTTACGTAGTAGTTTGTGCCATTACAAATGACTTTTCCAAAACCTTTTACTAGCACTTTAAGCCTCTGATGCTCAACATCCACTGTATCTTCAATGTTGTAACATGACCTCTACAAGACTCAACATCCATTATTTACTTAGCATCTAAATCACTCAGTGTGTATTAACTTTCTTGTCACTGGAGTGACTCAACACTAACTTTCTACTTGGCACATACTAGTGCTCAACACATACTATATATTTTTCTTGGCATGCATTATCTAACAACTTATGAATGACATAAACTACTTAATCAACATGCACTAAGTACTATTAAGTAATGACTTTAAGTGTGTTGTCACTCATATGTGAAAACTAAAATGAGATCAACAATCTTCCCCTTTGAAATGAGTGGCAAAAACACTTTTTCATGCATATATAAACTTAACTTGAGAATAACTCAAACAATCTATATTCTTTACTAGACACACATACAATATTTCAAAATATCAAGATTTTGCAAAACTAATGGCTTATCATTCATACTTGAAAGCTTCATAACTCTCCTTGAGTTGATTGTCCTATGCTGTATCTTAATATGATACTTCTATTGAGTAAATTTGGCTTGAACTGCTAGCTTACTCTATTTTTGCAATTACTCCCCCTTTGTGTAATCTATCCTTTTCTTCAATATCCCCCCTTTTTGACACTTGTGTCAAGGGTGGTACATGAATAGTGTATTTTTCTAAAAATGTTTGATGAACCTCTATTATAATATTAAGTATTACATTCCAATTATTGCATGCCACCTTTAGAGATTGAATTTGAACATCTAGCTCGACAATAAGGTCTACTAGGTTTTCATGAGTATAAAGATGAGAATCTTTCTTGATTAGTGTTTTTGAAAAGGCTATTTCATGGTGCATCACCTCCATGTGTGGGGTCAACATGATTTGAATATTTACAAGGGTAGCCCTAATATTTTCATCTTGTGCATTTAATGCAGCTAGTTGACCTTGAGTAGATAACAATCTTTGAAAATGAGTCTGACTTTGACTAGGAGATAGCATAAGAATATTACCTATTGCCTTTAAATCTCCCTACAGCTAATCAATAGCCCTTTGTCCTTCTTGTGTAAAAAATTCACATCACAAATGTTTCTGTATAGAGGAAATGTGTTCTCTAACACCTTCTTCATATCTTCCATGTTGGTTTCTAAGTTACCTATCCTAGTAAAATGAAATAAGAAATATTTTTGTCAACCTTTTTTTGAAACCTCTTCTTAGAGCATTCTACTAGTTTAGTATTTGTGTCGAGGTCTGCATTACTAATTTTATCAACAATATTCACTAGTTGCTCAATAATAGGTATTTCCTTATTAGGTGTTGGGAGGCTAAGAATATCAATTTCTTTGATGTCTTGTAGAATTTGTCTTTTATTGTGATCCCTTTTGAGTAAGTCTTGGTTCTTCTTCCTTGCTAAAGCTTTTTGCAATATGCTCATATGATCTATGGTGATTGTTGCCAACAAACTTTGTAAGTTTAATCACCTCATGTAAGTTGACATCTCCATAAAATGTACCTTCTCCAACCTTAGATGTATTAGGATTAGGCTTTGATGGTTGTAATGGTGTAGTATCTACACTTAGCCTATGAAGAGTTTGACAAGGAATAGGAGATGAAGAGATTGGTAGGATAACCAATGTTTGAATTGCTATTTGTTCCTCTAGTTTCATAGTCAAAACTAACTATTTAGTCCTATCCTTCTCCTTCTCTATTTTTTCTTTTTCACCTTGTATCTATGAGTTACATGTAGGATTGCCTTCCTAACCTATATGGACTTGTGTTCCATCCTACTCAACTATTAATACTGATTGTATTGAAGCATTTGGCA